>JASEVX010000005.1:10644989-10845310 GCA_031761405.1 Serripes groenlandicus | reverse complement strand
GTCAATATCCAAAAAAAAAAGATAAAACTTTTATTATTTTGCTAAAATCGAGCATAAAATTGAAAACTCTCTAACAAAAACAAAAAAAAACTCGCTACACGACTTTGCCCAGGTAGGCCTATCTATCGCGATAGAAAGATATTTGAAGGTCGCGTCAGTGAAAAATGACTCGTCGTACATGTTTCCGTCCCGGTATCACATGCATTCACATTAGCGGAACTCTAGTGGAGCTTCACATCAAGGTTACTATTACCTAAATATACATCTGTATGGGCATTGCGAACAGTGAAGGCCCTGACAGGACTATACGTATACACAGTCTTGTCACTGTACGTGCATCCCGTAAACAATCATTTTCAGCTGACAAATCTCATTTTACAGGGTCGCATATTTAACCCAGTCTGGAGCCTAGTTTTGTAAACATTATCAACAAGAGAAAATTGATGCAACGCATCAATGTCGCCGGATATCCATAGTGCAGTTATGCATAACACTAACATTATAGTAGTTGAATAAACAGTTATCAACTGAGGGGCATATTGGAACATCAGGGGTGGGGTCAAGTGAAAATGTATCATAACTTGCATTGTTTTGTCAACGAAGTGAATGCTAATTGAAGCCTTTCATTGTTTATGATCAATCTCCATTCCAAAGTAGGTTGACCATACACACAACCAACTAATTATTGATCATAAACAGTAATGGACATGAGTAATCTTGCCAATCATTAGTCTTAGTATGTATACAGTGCTTTCTTTCATTAAGGAATAATTATAAGATTTGTGAATTCCACATACACTTTTCAAGATGTTTGTCAGAATATTTGAATTTTATTATTTTTCAATAAAACCACAAAACAGACAATTTAGGATTTGCATGCAATAGCACGTCATTTTACCTTTCCTCTTTTAAAGTCAACAGTGGACACCTTTGCAGCAATCTACTTTTAAAACAATGAGATAAGGGTTAAATCGCTGAAGACATGAGTTTTCTCTTTTTCTCAAAATGATATTAGCTAAGAATCCGAATTATATCATACTTTAACAAATGTTGAAATGTAGTCCAATATTTATAAATTAGACCACCTTCGAAATATAATATCAACTAAACAGTTAAATCTCATTGAAATTGTTGTATAATTTAAACTTAATTTCGAACATAAACTTAGCCCTACAACATGTTAATTTATCTTAATTCTTTCCTTCCTTTTTTATAATGAAAACAACAAACTACTCATGTTTCAAAATTATAGTATGATGAGCGCCCTTGTGTCAATGATGCATAACAATATGCAGATCGAAAGCAATATGCCTTTAGGGAATTAAATGACACATTTAAAATTGTCAAGGACGAAATAATTTTGTACGAAAGACCCGATTCTTTCTTATTCGCAGATGTGTCGTTCTTGAAACTCTCTTTATAGGCAGAGAGTGTTCGTTCAAAGTCATTTTTCCATCAAAACCATTTTTTTCTCGGTTTTTTTCTTTTCTTCATTGTTTCGAACCTAATAAACATTTTAAATCACCTATAATTTACTATTTGTAAGTGAGTGTAAAGAGCGACTCTCTGCAAAGGAGATTGATCTACGCAGTTGGTATTCGCGAGTCACGCAGGTGCGCGTAAGTAAACAAATTAGACTGCGACGTAAAGGTTTGTAGTTATCGACTTTTGATTACATGTAGTATATAGTGTAACATAAAGTATAGCAGTCTAGCTAATAGGGACTGTTTTGTGGGGGGGGGGGGGGTTAGACTTTTTCACGACGGTCGTTCCTTTTCTGCGATCCATCACGGTGGTCCATGTTGATCGTAACAAGTGCCGTACGACACCACTACGACGTGTCACGATCTATCAAGACTAGTTGTTACGACCTATCACGCTTTACGACATACATGCTCAAACATGGTGAACAACCTACAACTCAGACTAGTTGCTCGGAGAAAAAGACATAAAGTGCAGCTAGAAGGACCGTGTGAGTTAGACCATGGCTCATACGTAGGCTTCTTTTTGACAGTATGAACATTTCATCCAATAATCCAAGAAGGTATAAGAACTTACTTCTTGTACCACCAGAGATCTTCCTTCGCATGGGTCCCCGCCTTCAGAAGCAAGATACCTTCTACGGGAAAATATTGGAGCCAGGGCTATGTACTGCCATATTATTACGCTACATGGCTAATTGACACTTTTACCAATCACTTCAGTACGGCTTTCGAGTCGCACACAATACCATCTGCAAGGTTGTGCCAGAGATGTGTCGTGCAATATTTGCTGAGTAATGGCAAGGGACTATGGAATGCCCCTAAATACCAGATGCATGTAAAGAGGTTGCACAGCTATTTTCCCAGCGCTTGAAATTTCATAACTGCATTGGAGCCATTGTCGGATCATACAAACATTGCTATTAGACAACTGCTAATGGTTTTATTCTATCGACCTGATGGCCCATGTTGATGCTGCATACATGTGTTTTGTTCTTGACATTGGAACCTGTCCAGATGAGAGGAGTATACAAAGAGTGTCACTTCTGAAAAGCTCTGGATCAAAGCATAGCTGGTGTGCCATAACCTCAGCAACCTTTTCCATATGCTGTTGTTAGAGATAATGCTTTTCGTCTGCGTACATAGTTAATGAAGCCCTACCCCTATCGCTGCATGACCAACCAGGGGCGTAGCTCCCTTTAGGTACTGTAGGCACGTGCCTACACATTGTTTTCTAAAAATGCCCCCAAAATGCAGCTGCGGCGATACACATCTGCGTAATGTATCGACCAGATCAGTCTGCGCGGACAGCCGGCCGACACATTCCGTCTAAGGGGGAATAGATAGAGTAGTGATTCATGAAACAGAAAATCCACAGGAGGCGAAAAGTGTATATGCGGGTACGCCTGTCTGTGTGGCATGCTTAGGCTGATCCGGGTCGATACTTTACGCAGTCCACAATATTGATTTTCTCACGAGAAGGCCTTCATATTGATTATTGCCAAGCTACGCCCCTGCCAACCACGATCTTAAACTACAGATTGTCCACGGCTCTTGGAGTGTCGGGGACAGGAAGGAATGATCTGTGCTCCTGATGCTGATGCATCTTCCAAGGATTGACGATCCATATTCGAGGACACCACTCAAGGTAGTGCTAACAGGGATACCTAGTGCTGCTTTTATAATGACCTTATGTTTTGGAGAGGGGGGGGGGGGGGGGGGGGGATGGGTAATTTGGCTGGATTTTAAGTTTTTAGCCACTTTCTTGATCCTCATTTCCATCTTGTGAACATAGGTCGTAGAAGGGATTGGCACGATCTCCGCGATCTCCGCGCTGTCTTGGTGAAAATTAATCCGCGATCTCCGCGCTGTCTTGGTGAAAATTTCCACGTTGACCTTCAAGACTTTGCTACGACCTATCCGGACCTCACAACGACAACACTGAATTCGCAACGACTATGTTACGAAGTTCCAGAACTTCAATTTGGTCGGGGTAGGTCGTGGAATTGTGTTAACATGTTAAAATGGTTGACTACGACCAAATGACCTTATATGTATGTCGGTGAAATCAGTGAGGCTTTTGTTTTAGTCCGAAGTTATATCGACAGACGGCGAAAGACCGGGTTAAACTGTACAGTTTCACAGTTCGCAGAGGTCGAGTCAATAATTGACAAGTCAGTCGCCTTTGTATAAGAGACTGTGTAGGAAGAATGTTGTATTGAGTACTGGTCACCGATTTAACTGCAATACGATTGAAAACGAGATTAAGTTCAATCAACCAGTCACACGATGTAACAAAACCTAGAACAATTGCAAACCCTCTATAAAAAAGTCGTTTGTTGCAGGGGCGTATGAAAGCTTCTGTATGTGGGAAAGCGCTTTTGTCCCCAGGTCTTGTTCGTGATCAAGTCTAAAACAACCGGCATTCTGGTAAAACCCGACTTATAAGTGTATTTGTAAAAAGTGAAGAAAAAAATCTAGTAGATAAATATCTGTCCTCCTATGGTATTTAAACAAAAAATATATTAACTAGAAATGTAACCTCACTATTAATAAACCCTTTCCCACATGTAGACTCTTTCTGCAGCAGACGACTTTTGAAAACACTGTGGCAAAAGGAGAAATTGCTCATAATTTTACAAATATATGTAATAATTAAACTCTCATTCATAGAGATATTTCATATTTTTGTCAATATGTTTTCAAAGTCGTCTTCAGCATTTTTGTTGTATGCTGTAAAAGGTTAAATATGAAATTGTGTTTTTAGAACACTATACCCCAAAACCATATGCTTGTCCATAATACAAATTGCTTTTAAGTGATAAGGGATATATATCTGTCAAATGTTTTCGAAAAAGAAACCAAAGAAACAAACGGATCAGCTAAACTTCCATGAGCCAAGAAAGACCATGGACTGTAAGTCCAGAGAATGACATTTCAAATCCAGGCACGGCCATTCATTCTTAATGATGGCTGGCATGTAATTCGTCCTCTACCAATGGGCTTAATAGTATATATGGGAAGGTAGTCAGTTGCTTAGGAAGAATGGTGTGTGGAGTACAGATGTGAGATTTGAATGATGTTTTATGCCGTTTTTAGCTGTATTTCAGTTATATCACGGCGTTAATCTCTTGTCAATCGTATAGTTTCACGATACACCCATAAATAAAGGTTTAAGACCCTAGCATATGCAATTTCTAATTAGTGTATGTAAGAAACTAGAAAAGGTATAAATGAATGCCCCCTTATCACCCCACCCCCTAAAAAAGCATTCAGTTATGGGTTAGGCTATTTGCTGTTATTATGAACAAGGTCAGTGGAAAACGAACCCCTTTACTGTGATCTTGACCTTTGGCACAGGTTGGTGCAATGCGAACTCGGCAAAGCTCCCTTAACATTGAACCTTTGTATACAGTTTGAAGGAATTCAACCAACGAACGAAATGGCTAAAGCGATGATGTCGTTTTGTACAGAGGTATTATACTCAGTGACCTTGACGTTTGACCTATGTTGGAGAATCTTGTCCAAACTCCACTGACACTGATCCTTTGGAGTATGACAAACGAAATTGCCAGAGTGATCCAGAGTGATGACCTCATTTTGTGCATACGTATTATAACCACCGTGACCGAGGTGTGGTGGCCTTTGATATTGAACTTTTTTATGCACCATTAAGAATTAAAAAGGTCAAGAGCTGTCCGTAAGACAGCATGCTCGACTAGTTGGTCATTTGATAATATAGACAACAGTGGTTACTAAGATAGTGGCTTGATAGTATAGTAACATAAATCAAGTTGGACATTACAACAATACACTTAATCCAATTTCAAAGCTATGGAACTTCTTCTGGAATGTCATTTGATGAGTGTATGAAGTTTCAAAGCAACAGCATCTGTGTTTTTGTGGCGATTGGTTTGACAATCGCCACAATGCTAACAGAAACAACAACAACGAACAATATTTACATAGTCGGTTTTGAAAAATCGGTTGATATTTATTTTCCTTACTGCAAACTAATTTACTCACATCCGTTATAGTTCCATCATTGATGCAGATACGCGATTACTAATAATTATGTCAGTGCTACTTTGGTACCGGATTGTTACTAATATTTGAGTTTTATCGAGACATTATCTACATAGAGTTAAAATATGTCAATATTATCTTCGTCATGATTTGGCAGATAATAAATATCATTGCGCGTTCTGCCTTGCAAATAACGGCAAATAACTCTGATAATACTCAAATCTGGAAATTCCAAAAGGTTCTATAAATAGCTCGCGAGTTCTTAAATCTCAATATTATAAACGCTTCATTTTGTAGTTGTTTAAATATATGAAAGCGTCTAGATAATAAGACTGGTTTACAAAGGTTTAAAGGACACACGATGTCAGTGTGTACACACGTTATGTAAACACGTCTGCACGTTCTAGAGTCAATTAGCAATCAATGCTGAAAGTGTAGCCTTATTTAGTTTGGAGATCGAGCATTATAATATATGCCTATATTTTTTATAAATTGAACAGTTTGGCAAATAGTGAAATTGTGCTTTTTGTTCATGTTTTGTGTTTGTTTTTGCACTCAAATTTTTCGAAGCAGTTTAACAACCTCAGAAACATATAAATACACTGTGTTTATATGTCTCTGACAACCCTCAATCATGCAATGTGAAGGGACTAAATTAAACAGACCTGTTTAATATCGGACACCATTGAAACAAACACCAAACTAATGGATACTGTTTTCTCTCCTTTCTTGATAATTTTGTCATTTCTAAAGCGTACACAATATTTTATCTTAATATGGCCTAGCGACCTGTTGATGAACATGTGATTACCCGAACAATTTAGATTACAAATAGCCATTCTAATGAGCTAAAGCGGTAGCTAGTCTATCGAGTACCAACTAGATTTTCATAAATTTGGAATGGCCTAATTTTGAACACATCATGACCAGTTTCAGAACGTAACTAAACAATCACCAAGACAACACTCTGGCAAACTAACATTATTCTACTGTCAAAAAATGCAGGGTTGATACATTCTCAAATTGATCCGCACCAGAGTGCATTATTATTGAAAAGCGCAAGCCCTACACCGATATACTGCTTGTTACTACTTTGCAGGATTTTCCATACGATCGCCACTACAGTGCCATTGGCGCTTTGATTGGAGAAAAGGCATTACATACACAACTAAGAGCAGAGCTGCAACTGCGATGCAAAAGCGACCTTTTACTTCGAATAGCCGAGCCAAAAATGAAGATGACTTCGTTTCATGAAGCCGTACTTATACCCACTGTAGCTTTGATCTTTGACCGTAATTGGTGTAACAGGAACTTGTCAAAGCCTTGTTCACACCGAAACTTTGTATATAAAGTATGAAAGAAATCCGCTCATAAATCTCTTATCAAAGCTCTTAAAGTGGAAGACAGAGGTGCAGAGGTAGAGCGTCGACCTCTCGTACCAAAGGTCCCGGGTTCCAAGGTTCTGTCTGTGGGATTGTCCACACAAACGGTGCGAGTACTAGTTTTAAAAGTCTCCAGGAAGCAGACATCGAGCGTGATTAATATAAGCTGAAAGCTTGTTTCGCATCGATGTAAAACAAATAAAGTTATAAACTAAAGCTGTCTTCACTGTGAACCTTTATATGAAGTATGAAGGAAAATGAACGATTACGCCTTTTCGTACGCGCAGCCTATGGTAACCATATACCCCCTCCCACACACACACAGTTCTTATGGTGAGGGCTTGAACATCGTGACGAACAGAAACAAACGATCGATTGACAGAAGGTGTGTTAGTGAAGTAAAAGAGCCAAGGTGTGTTTGTGAAGTAAAAAAAAGTCAACATGACTTTTGGAATGATTTAGAGACATGTTATGTTCAAACAAAAAGAGACAGAAATACTGTTTTACGATCATGTAAAGGATGTGTAAGACCCAACAGGAATTTAACCGTTTAAGAAAAGCCATTGTACTATTCGAACGGGTCAAACCTAGAGCCACTCAATTAATTTCTGAAATAGTTCCTTTGCCATACCAGGAAAGACTCGATTATTTACACCTTACACCACCTCAGCTACGACGACAATAGGGGTGATCTTCATGAATAATGCTTATAATATTCAAAGGAATAGAAGGCATCCATAAATGCAGTCTTTATCACTCAATTCATCCTAAATTAGGAGAATTAATTAAAACTTGACAAGCTTCTCTCTATATTAAGAACAGAGCAGAACTATTTCAGTCAGTGAAGAGTATATCAACACATGTGATAGTCTTAGTGACGACCTTATTAACAGTGTGATAAAAGTGCGTGGGCTTTCAATGACTCGGTCGCTTAACCCCTAGACCGCCTACAGGTAGGATTCATTTTCCGTGGGCGACGACCAGACTACTGATACGTTTGCTAGTCTGTTTGTTTGATTTCAGAGACGCACCTGCTGAAAGTGACCCCTCTACATCTGACGCTTTGAAAACCCTTTGGATCAATAACAAATCTCAGTATTAGAATTGTCTTCAGATACGATATTTTCAGCATCTTTATCCACAATTTACACATCGTGTTTCAAGAAGACATTATCTTTATTCATATCTCAAAAGGATATAAGAGATAATATGTTCTTACACATTGCAAACCCTTTCCCACATACAACAAATCTGCAGCAGACGACTTCAAAAATATATTGCTAAAGATGTGGAAAATCTCCATAAATAAAGGTTTAATTATTATTTACAATTGAAAACATAATGTGCAATTTCTCCTTTTCTGAAGAGGTTTTCAAAAGTCGTCTGCTGCAGAGGCGTCAGAATGCCTCTACATGAGGCAAAGGGTTAATAAATGAGGTTTACGCCGTTCACAACCGTATTCACTTTTAATAAGGCAACACTACTTGTTTCATAATCCCTGGGTGAAACATGAAGTTGAACTAGTAACTGTTGAATTCGTTTAAGGAGTTCGTTACCATTCTCTGATAACTAATGTGATAATCGCAAACTTTTGTTCACGAAGGTAACCATATATTGTTGTTTGAAGCAGAATAGCAAAGCAGTTAGCTCCCTTTTGAACCGTTTACAAGTATTTTGCATAAGATGGCGATGAGAAAAAAAATAAAAGCGGGTTTCATGTTTTTCGAATCAAACAGTATTTCTTAAGCAATAAAATGCTGATTCCCGCACCAATTGCTGCATCTTGCAGCAACTCTTGTTGACTATATAGTTGAAACAATCTGACAAATTACTTCTGCAAGTAGAACAGGGCTATACAGTATACCAGTAACGTTTTAAAGATGTTTTATTCCTTATGGATGGCTTTTTGAAAGGCTACTTTGTATGTTGTAGGGCTTTCTAAAGAGGTTTCTTAACCCACTGCTCTCGGTTTTGGGAGGCTATATTGTATGTTGTAGGGCTTTCTAAAGAGGTTTCTTAACCCACTGGTCATGGTTTTGGGAGGCTATATTGTATGTTGTAGGGGTGTCTTAAGTGGTATCTATGACTAATGGTAATGGTTTTGGGAGACAATTGTGTATGTTGTATGGGTGTCTTAAGTGGTATCTTTTCCCACTGGTCATGGTTTTTGGGAGGCTATACTGTATGTTATAGGGCTTTCTAAAGAGGTTTCTATTACTAATGGTCACGTTTTTTGGGAGACTATATTGTATGCTGTAGGCATGTCTTAAGTGATATCTTCTACTAATGGTAATGGTTTTGGGAGGCTATACTGTATCTTGTAGGGCTTTCTAAAGACGTTTCTATTACTAATGGTCACGTTTTTTGGGAGACTATATTGTATGCTGTAGGGGTGTCTTAAGTGGCATCTTTTCCCATTGGTCATGGTTTTGGGAGGCTATATTGTATGTTGTGTCAACAGACACTTCTTGCACAGAGTTTTGGAAATAATCGACAACAGAATCATTAATTATTTCATGTAAACAAACCTTTATTTTTTGTCAATGAACCGTATGACAGCACATTCACCAATTTACTCCATGATTTCCTTAACCTCCTTTCCCTCATTGAATAAAACTATTATTCCGAGAGATCTATCCAAAAAATATCCCAAACTCACCAATAGTTATACATAATTGAGTTGCGATTAAGGAAAATTAACCTTCGACCTTTTGTTAACGAGTGTAGATCAAGACCGACCTGCACATCCTGGAAGATTCTGATAAGCAATGTAAATTAGAATCAGATAGAATAGATGAACAGATAGATCTCTATCTACATTTGTCATAAATACCTCCAGGTAAGTTCACCAGGAAAACAACTTAATAATACTTTATTTTGGTCAGATACTCAATTCTTATCATTTATTAATTGCAGAGGCGTATACAAGGGCGTTAAACTGTTCTATCTTTCTAATCACCCTAGCACCAACAACATAGGGTGTAATGGTCAAATAAGGATTTCAGAAAAAGACATACCCAATTTATCCTTTAATTTGGCAGACTTAAAAACGTCTATGAGATAAGAGATTAAGCAAATCATGGGATGTACAAAACATCTCCAAAATAACACACGAAACATATACACTTAGACACTCACTGGAAAATTGAAGGATTTTTTATGAAAACTAAATCCATTTGATGAAAAAGTCAGATTCAAAAATGAAAGTTGAATTTTGTATCTGCACACATTGATGACACCCTGTACCAGCAACATGTATAACAAATAAAAGCGTTATTTAACTGTTTCTTACATACAACGAATCTGCAGCAGAAAAATGTGTAGGCATGGAGGCAAAATAATGAAAAATCTCCATAAGTACATTAGATTGAAAAGAGTTGAAAACATGTGGATAAAATTTATCCTTGTGTCAATGTTTTCAAAAGTCGTCTGCTGCAGAGGTTTCAAAATGCGTCTGTATGAGGGAAAGGGTTTTGCATGTGTTACAAACAAGTTTGACAACGCTAGTTTGTTATCACTGGATAAAATAACGAGGGATAAGAATCATCTTATCAAAGGTTAATAACTGTAAATAAATAATTTAAAATTTGCTTTCATATATAAACATGCATTGCTAGATATTCAGTGACATAATATATGGCAGCATTTTACACCATTTGGGTAACTGGTAATCTCAATAGGAATTATCATTCAATTATTTCCTACCAGAAAATTAGTTTTTTCTCACCCCTGTATTTATTTCTGTAAATCTTCATATGTATGCAATTTCATTTAAGTTCTAGATGCAAAAAATGGAAAAAGTCGTCTGCTACAGACTTGTTGTATGTGGGAAAGGGTAAAGTCCAATGAAGAAAAAGAAGCTGTAATATCATCATCCAAACTGAACTCTCTCACACAACGAAGTCAGTCATAATCAGGATGCTGTAGTTTCTGACAGTTGCTCTGGTTGGTTAGTTGTTTCCACAGGAGCTGATTGGCTGTCAGTTTTCACAGGAGCTGATTGGCTGTCAGTTTCCACAGGAGCTGATTGGCTGTCAGTTTCCTCTAGAGCTGATTGGCTGTCAGTTTCCTCTAGAGCTGATTGGCCGACTATTCCATTATTTAATTGGCTGTCACCAGGAGGTGAATCTTGCTGTATAACTGTGACATCAGTGTTTTCTGAGGCACCTAGGACATAAATAACATCAATGTGAGATTATTTAACCCCCCTTTCCCATATACAGATCTTTTCTGAGGCCTTTGAAGCACAACTATTGAAAACAATGCGATAAAAGAGGAAATTGCTTAAAACAAGCAATTTCCTATTTTGACACAATGTTTTAAACCCTTTTCTATAATTAAACTTTGATTTATAGGGATTTTCAACATTTGGGCAAAGATGCTATAAAAATTGTCTGCTGCAAAATTGTTGTATGTGGTAAAGGGTTAACCGTTAAAACAGTATCATATTCTCAAAGTTTTCAGTCTATAGTAAAAATACACACATATATATATATATAACTTTTGAAGCAAAGGTCCACTTTGAAAACAATTGAAAGAAACATATAACATGTGTGATGTCATACAATGGAAATCGGGGAAATTGTGCCCTTTATGGAATTTCTCTTCTTCCCATGTTTGATGTTTGACTGTAATGTGATGTCATATATTGACACATATATAGCCTATGATTTCAAATTGTCTTATATGATGATCATTTGGTGTCATGAGAGGACTCCGCTATGGCCTAGTGGCTAGCAGTGCGAATTTGGAACTGGGTACCCAGGGTTCATCCCCCAGTAGCAGCAGTTATAGTTGAGTGCCCTTAGGGAAAGGCACATTTCCTAGCCTAGTACTGGTTTGTTTACTCAGGTATCATGAATAAGTGAACTGTCGCGATGTAACTGAAATAATGTTCAAAACTGTGTAAAACCCCAATAAAACAAACATAATATGAGATTCTGTTTACCCTTTGATATTCAAGTTTGTTTATTTTTGAATTGATTTTACCCAAATTTGAACTTAGCCGTGTTATCATCAAGACAAACATTCTGACAAAGTTTCAACATGCTCATGTCAATGATGCTGCTGCCTCTAGAGTATTTACTAGATTTGAGTTTTAGCCAAGTAACACAATCTGACCATGTCTCATCATTCTGAAGTCAAAGACCTCTTGTGTGTCAATCAGATTTTTTTTTTAAAAGTACCTAAATCTGACATTATTTTTTACCCAATATCACCCATATTCCGACTTGGCCTAGATATCATTAAGACAAACATTCTGACAAAGCTTCAAGCTACTCAAGTCCAAAATGCTGTCTCTAATGTGTCCATCTGTTTTTTTTTTTAAATTTGCCTACTAACAACTTATGACATTCGGACAAACTTTCATCTTTCTAGAGCAAAAATTGCAGCATCTAGAGAATTCACATGATAGTTCACATATTTCAACCAGTGACCTCAATATCATCCATATTCGAACTTGGCCTGGATACTATCAAGACAAACATTCTGACAAAGTTTAAACATGCTCAAGTCAAAGTCATGAGCAATTTCACCTTTGGCCACAATGTTTTCAAACGTTGTCTGCTGCTATTGCGTCTGCAGGTTAGTAAGGGTTAAACTCCCTATAACTAGTTGGCGATCATTGCAGAGACAGATCAGACTGCATGGATGTGCTAGCTGATCTGGTTCTACACTGGTCACAATTACCTTACAGTTGGTTTAAACACTTCCTTAGGTCAGTCTGTGTGGCAAGGACCAAATACTAACTTGATTGATAGGTTCCTGTGTCACTCTTATTATCAGATTCTGGTTCCCCTTCTGTTGTAGAATCTGGGTCAGCAGGGCCGAGTACTGACCCTGATGATGCCGACGCAGTATTCACCGACGCCGATACAGTTTGCTCTTTTGACAGTTCGTCACATGGTTCCTCCTCGTCTACAGTAAGCTTGGATATATCTGGAAATAAAAACAAAAATATCTTATCCTTTACATTTCGTTTACGGTAAAAGCGTTTCTGTGTAAAATTATCACTTTATTTCAAAGATGAATAAGACCTGCTAACACAAGGAGAGACCTACCTAAACAAGCTTAATGCTTTCTGCTCAATCCTATTTATATTTATATTTGATATGAATTGTAATAAGAAGTATATGTTATAATGCAAATATTGTTTAAACCAAAACATGGACAGAGACCGCAAGATCTGATCCCTATGTCTCCCTTCCAAGGCAGGTAATGCATAAATGTCTCCTGTTTTGGAATAGATACAAATTCAAATCATTATCATTAACAAGTTTTTCACTTCTCAAGACGCTTTCTGACGCCTCTACAGCAGACGACTTTTGAAATCGTTGTGAGCAAGTTCTCCTTTTGCCCCAATGTTTTCAACTCCTTAAATTAATTAAACTTTCCCTTATAAAGATATAACATATTCTTACTTAGATGTTTTCAAAGTCGTCTGCTGCAAATTTTGTGTATGTGGGAAAGGATTAAGGAAAACCCTTCTCCAGAACCTTTCACTACACTTGTATAACCCTGTCCCACATACACATTATGAACCAGACAACTTTGAAAACACCAGATAAATTTATAGAAACCTTTTTACAAATGAAAGTACAATTATTGAATACAGTTGAAAATATTGATCATTATGAGCAATTTTTCCTTTTGCCACTATGTTTTAAAAAGTTGTCTGCTGTATAGGCATCTGTATGTGGGAAAGGGATAATTTGATTTCAAACAAAGTAAACCCTGATCAGACTGATCTGATGCACAGGTTTATCTGGATCTTCCCTGGGTACAAAGTTTCAGAGAGTCCACTTTAGTTTGTGGGGCCCCAGATAAATGTTTACTGACTGCTCTTAACCAGACGGATTGTCTTTCTCCTCAAATTAAACCAATGTGTCCTCATTCTCTTTCATATTCACCATAAGAAACAGCAGTTTATATTAAACACCACAACAGACAAGAGCTGTCCGTAAGACAGCATGCTTGACTTGTTTAGTGCTTGCCAATATAACAGAACCATTTGCAGTAAAAGGAAAGACAAAAATCTCTGTATTCGTCAAAGTGTTTACAAGGGCCATAAGCAGCAAGTTATTATATCAAAGAGTTATCAAAGAGTTATCTTACTGAATTGTTTAATACCCCTGGACACTACAGCAAAATTTGAAACGGTTTAGTCAAAGCATTTTCTAAGTCGAAAAAGGGCCATAATTCTGACACAAACTTTTACAGATTTATGTACTCTTGGCTGTTGATGGAGGTAATGATGGTAAATAAGTATTGTGAGTGGTGTATAAGCTATTGAAAATCAAGAGGACCATGAAAGTCCTAAATCGGTCACCTGCTTTAATAGAAATCACAGTTTGCCATGTTCTTCAGATATGCAAACAAGGAAAACAAGCGATGCCCCCTTGTGGCCATATTTATTAATGGATCGTAATAATTGCAACAATCTTGGTAGTGTCACCCAAGGAACATTTTTTAAGTTTCACTATATATACATATAAGGAAAACAAACAATGGCCCCTGGTGGACATGTTCATCGTAAAAATTGCAACAATCTTGGTAGAGTGTCACCCAAGGAACATATGTGCCAAATTAATTTAAAAGCAGGCCTATATGTTTGTACAAGAAGATTTTTTAATGTTTCACTTTACACATATATTGAAAACAAGCCCCACCCCCTAGTGGCCATGTTTTAAAACGTATTGGAATTCTTTGAACAATCTTGGTAGAGGGTCACCCAAGGAACATTTGTGTCAAATTATTTTCAAATCTAGCCCGTACTTTTGGACAAGAAGATTTTTTAAGTTTTCAATATATATACATATAAGGAAAACAAGCTCCGCCCCCTGGCAGCCATGGCCATGTTTTTCAATGGATCTTTTTAATTTGAACAATGTTGGAAGAGAAAGAAACATTTGTACCAAATTTTTATATCGGGTCAGTACTTTTGGAAGTTTTGGAAGATTTGGCATCTTCCCCCCCCCCCCCTTTTCTGATACCGCAGCAACAAAAGTTCTAGTTGGAATAAAATTCTTTGAACAAGATTGATGGGGGCCACCAAGGGAACATTCCTGTGAAATTACATTGAAATCGGTTTCAGAGAAGAAGATTTGAACATACACTGAGTGATCACAATAGCTCACCTTGAGCACTTGGTGATCAGGTGAGACAAAAAGTCAGGTGGTACAACAAATTTAACCAACTCCGACGCAGACGTGAGTAGGATAGCTAGCCTTTTCTTTTAATATGAAAACTCTCTTTTGCATCCCTTTTGTTGAAACAATTTGATATAAATCCTTTCCCACAAACATAATTTTGCAGAAGAAAACTTTATAAATAAATGTACAATCATTGAATAGAGTTAAAAGCATTGTGACTAGGGAACACTGCTCAATATGAGCATGTGGGAAAGTGTCAACCCTTTCCTACATATAGATGCCATTTGATGCCTCTGTAGCAGACAACTTATGAAAAAATTGATCATGCTTTTGCCACAATGTTTTCCACTATATTCAATAATTATACTTTCATTTGTAGATGTTTTCGATACTTTTGCAAGGAGTCTTCTGCCGATTCTTTGTATGTGGGAAAGTGCCAAGGGGTAAAGTAAGAACTTACCTATACCGTCTGACTCTAATATCTTTCTGGCTTTTCGTTCTGCCTGCATTGCTCGACATAATGACTCTAATTTGGATATCTTATTTAGTAACATTGGACGTTCCTTATCATACTTGGTTTTCTGAAAATAGAAAAGTAAAGGGTTATGCACAGTGTCATAAAGGTTTGTAAACTGCAAATAACTCAAACTCAAAAGTCATCAGTTGATGGCTATAAAATGGTCATAAGTACATCTTGTAACAAAACATAATCACAACCGTTTTAAATGAAGCGCGAGATCTGTGACAAGCAATACAATTAACCAACTGCCTGCTAAAACTGGATTTCAGGAATTGTTTTCCTTTCCCTTTAACACCAAATCTGGAACAGATATATTTCTTGGCAAAATTATGGTAAAACACTATAAATTAAATAATTATTGAAAAAGATGAATTACTCGAATTACCCATGTTGCCTTTCCTAACAATGTTTTTCACTCTGTATCCAAATTATATGTCCAATTTTGCAGATGTTACTTGTTTTCTCACAGAAAATAATGAATTTTCAACAATTCTTTTGAAACATAAGTTGTTACCATTCACCTGAGTACCATGGCTCTGTATGCAAAAGTACTCATAATAATGATTAAAGAAGTAATTTAATAAAGTCAAATAAATCAACAAGATTTTTTTCTAAATTTGTCCTAGTGACCTAGTTTCTGTCTCAATTTTGCCCAAATTTGAAGTTACCTTAGATATCATCAAGACAAAACATTCTGACAAAGTTTTAACATATGCAGGTAAAACAAACGTGGTCTCTAAAAATGGTAAACAAGATTTTTTTTCAAATTCTTAACAACCTCTAACAAAAACTGATCTTTAGACCAAGTCTTGATAACAATAAGAGCTGGTGAAGGACAGCATAGGTTCACTGATGAGGGCCTGATTTGTAAATCATAATTTAAATGTATAATTTAAACATATTGGTAACAGCAGCCACACTATAATGAACTCACCTCGGACACAGCCCTGGGGTGGGAAAAACCAAAATAAACATGCATTTCATCACAATTAAACAAGTTGAATGTTATGACAGAACAATTTAATATCAGTAAACAGGGCATTTAGAAAGAATCGCATGCCTTTGATATACAATGTCAATAACAATTTTAGGCTTATTAGACCCTCCCTGATATGGGATCACTAACGAAAACAATTGAGATCTAGAGTTGTAGTCATATGACTTCATAATTATACTTAGAAGGATTTTAATGGGAAATCATTCGAAAAACAAAGAGGGAAAAGCTATAACACACAAAATAAATATTGAAGCTCAGTTTGACATAAAACTAGTTTGGTCCACTGTCTGTCCGTATCTTCTTTACAAATCAAATTGATTTGAACACTGTTTTGTAGAGGGTCATGCAGGTTGCGTTAATGTTCACCATAAGTATTTGTTCCTTTTGTCATAACTTTTCTCAATCTTTATTTTTTGGAGATTTTTTCCATATTTTTACCAAGACGTTTTCGAAGTAGTCTGCTGCTGAATTGTAGTAAGTTAAACAAGAGGGCCATGATGGCCCTGGAATCGCTCACCTGTTTTTTTTTTCACTTTAGCTATATAAGCCCCGCCCCCTGGCAGCCATAGTTTCCGACCAATCAACTTGGCTTGAAGGAATCTGATAAAGGGTCACCCTAGGAACATTTCTACAAAATTATTTAAAAATCAGCCTGACACTTTCGTCGGAGAAGATTTTTTAAGTTTTCACTTTGGCCATATAAGGCAAAAAAGCCCCGCCCCCTGGCTGCCATGTTTTTCGACCAATCAACATGGTTTGAAGGAATCTGATAGAGGGTCACCCAAGGAACATTTCTACAAAATTATTTGAAAATCGGCCCGACACTTATGGAGAAGAAGATTTTTTAAGTTTTCACTATAGCCATAAAAGGCAAAATAGCCCCGCCCCCCTGGCGGCCATGCTTTTTGACCAATCAACATGGCTTGAAGGAATCTGATAGAGGATCACCCAAGGAACATTTCTACAGAATTATTTGAAAATCGGCCTGACACTTTTGGAGGAGAAGATTTTTTAAGTTTGCACTATAGCCTAATAAGGCAAAATAGCCCCGCCCCCCTGGCGGCCATGTTTTTCGACCAATCAACATGGCTTGAAGGAATCTGATAGAGGGTCACCCAAGGAACATTTCTACAAAATTATTTGAAAATCGGCCTGACACTTTTGGAGGAGAAGATTTTTTAAGTTTGCACTATAGCCATATTGGCAAAATAGCCCCCCCCCCCCCCCCCCTGGGGGCCATGTTTTTCGACCAATCAACATGGCTTGAAGGAATCTGATAGAGGGTCACCCAAGGATCATTTCTACAAAATAATTTGAAAATCGGCCTGACACTTTGGGAGGAGAAGATTTTTAAGAATTTTGAAGTTTTTTTCATTTCGTTGCCATGGAAACCAGAATTCTGCATGGATCCCAAAAATTTTAAGGAATTCTGGTGAGGACATTGCGAGGATGCTTTCTGTGAAGTTTCATCCCAGTTGACCCACCGGTTACAGAGGAGAAAATGTTGACGGACGACGGACGACTGACGCCGGACGACGGACAACGGACGCCGGACATAGGGCGATCACAATAACTCACCCTGAGCACTTCGTGCACAGGTGAGCTAAAAAGGTCAATCATCTATTTAGATGACAATGTTATTGTTATGAGGGGGGTTTACCCTTTCCAACATATAGACACATTTCAACGCCTCTAGAGAAGACAACTTTTGAAAACATTGTGACAAAAGAAGAAATTGTTCATGAGCAATTTTTTCCTTTTACCACAATGTTTTCAACTTTATCATTCTTTCATTTGTACAGATTTTTCCTATTTCAATCTTGATGTTTTCAGTGTCATCTGCTGCAGATTGTTTTGTATGTGGGAAAGGGTAAATAAACTGTCTTCATGCCTGGTATGCAATACTCACTTCTACCAAGATTTTCATCTGAATATTAATATATAGTAGTCATAATCAACTCCTCCAGAAAATGTTTAATTTGAAAGATTTCTTCTTTTCAACAATATTTTGAAATAATTATTATCAAAACTTTACTTCAATTATTCTAGATAATTGATAGATTTCATTGAGGGGTGACCACCGATGCGGTGTAGTAGTAGTGCGACCGCTTCGGGTGTGGGACGACGCGGTTTGATTCCCAGTCAGGTCGTACCAGAAACTTTAAAAATGGTAGTAATGGCTGCTCTCCTTGGTGCTCAGGGTAGCGGGGTTAGCATTACGACTGATTGGCTGGTGTCAGTATTAATGTACGAGTAGTACTGGTAACTTACCAAGGAAACACCTTGATATAACGGGAACATTGTTGAAAGTAGCATAAACCACCAATCAATCATGGCTAATTCCAGGAATTTGAAATTACCAAGAAAAATTTCAGGAAAATTCTCAGAATTTTTGAAGTTTTGTATTTATCTATAACAGGCCAAATTAAGGATTCAAATCAAATAAACTTACTTTAATTTTCAGTAATATTGTTTTGTTATTACAAAACATTCTTCAAACATAAAGAGTACAATACCTCTATTAAATAAATGTGAACTAATTATTCTGTTTTAATTACTTTCAAAATGATTTAAATTAACGCCCTTGTGCCATTGGCGCATAAAGAAAATATGTATAATGGAAGCATAATTCCCGTTGTGAGAACCCAACAACACAAGTGGCTTGTATTAAATTAATAGCACCAACTTATTTTAATAGTCATGTTTCTAAATATGAATAATTAACAAGAGACAATATTTATTTATGCCAATGGTACATCAAAAAACAAAATTAAGTTTAAGCAGATTGCCATTTTTTATTCCAAAGAGGCATTTAAAAAGTTAAACATGCGAAATTAAATGGGTAAGAAAGTATCAAGCTTGTAAATAAATGTTATCATGTTTTAAAAAAAATATTATTTCATTTCTTTGTGTTTAAAACCAAAAAAACCTTCTTAAATCACCTTTCTTGAACAATATTAGGTGTATTATTAGTTTTTTGACTATGTTTGCAAGTCCGCACTTGATTCAGATGGTAACATTTCAAAAATAATATCTAAGGAAGACTTGGATAAGAAAATAAGCATCGTTTAATAGCATTTGGATTAAAGACCTTTGTTCATTAACAGTCATTGGAATAAGGAAAACTTTCAATCAAATTAGCGAGATTTAATTTGATTACACTCTCCTTTGTCAATCCTTCAACCAAACAGGATAACAAGGTGATTAGTTCACAAAACTTCCATATTACACCAGATGATAAGAACTCCACCAAAAGTGTTAGTGGACATATATGACAATTATCAATTTTCAAATATTTACTTTTGGTCTTCTTCTACCCTTTACATTACTATTTTTTCAGAAAATTTCAACATTATTTCTGTTTTGTCATGGCAACCGTTCACTTATTTATGATCTCTGGGTAAACAAATCTGTGTTAGGAAATATGCCTTGACCAATTGTACTGCATCAGGACCACTCTGGATGGGGATTGAAACCTGGACGCCCAAATCCAATCCCCATAGCTAATCACTTGACCTAGGTAGAAACCTTAAAAATATCTTTGTGATAAATGGTTTATGTTAAATACCTCTGTCGCCATCTCAAGTAGAGCTCTGTTTGCATTTTCCCATTTCTGTTTCCAAACGACTCCATCTTTTTCTAACTTTTTACATCTTTTTGTCATCTGTAAAAATAGCAAACAAACATGAATAACAGCAAAATTTCACAGGAACATATGTGAAACTAGTTCAGGTTTAAAAGGAACACATGCTTTACCAGTTTAGGTTTCTGTCATTGCATGCCTTTTTATATTTTGACTGCACAACAACAATGCAATATGTAACATCATAATATTGAGACTAATGATTGTCTGCCAATAACTAAGTTTAAAACAAGAAGTTCTTTTTTTGTCATCGAGTACAAATATCTAAACCCTGATAAACAAGAATGCACGAAGGAACATATAATTATGTTATCTGCCAATATATCAGTAAGTTAAAGGTGGATCAGAACTCTCTATAAATGAAAGAACAATTACTGATTAAAGTTGAAAACATTGTGGCAAAACAGGAAATTGCTCATCATGAGCAATTTCTCCTTTTGCCACAATGTTTTCAAAGCTTGTCTACTGCAAAGGTGTCATAAAACATCTGTATGTGGGAAAGGGTTAATTTCCATATTAATTACACAATCACAATTGCCTGATTTAATTACTTTATTAAGATGTGACTATTACTTAACCAAGACAAATGTGTTGCAAAACTTGAACCAAATAAGATTAAGTTGGATGGAGAGACAGATAGATGATGAATTGATTTGGGTTTAACTCCGTTTCCAACAATTTTTCAGTTTTATCACAAAGACCAGTTCACCTACTCATATGTTTTCTGGTTTTCTCACACCAGTACTCCATACAACATACTTTCCAAGCAACTGGCTGCTTTTCCACATAGACTGTTGGCCCTTTGGTGGAAGAACGCTTGCCACAGTGACTTTTGTCAAACAGCAGAAAGAATGTTGGCCAAGCTGGGATTTGAACTCACAACCCCTGGATTGATTATTCGCATCGCTACAGACTGAGCTACCGCAGCTCGACGGATAGATGATGGAGAAGTGATTCCTAAACAATTAACCAAATAAAACAAAGCAAGATGGAGAGACAAGACAGATGTCAAATAAATACGTTATCGCAGGTAACTTGAAAATGTTAACATTGAAGTAAACAATTGCTATATTTCAAACATTTTTTCAAATCTGTATCAAAGTTCAAATTTTTATATGTCAGGTGTTAGAAAGCGACAACTTTAGAAATTATCAAACAAGTCAACATTTGACCTTTTCCCACATACAACAGATCTGCAGCAGATAGCTGCAAAAAAAATCTAGGATTAAACCTATAATTAAATTTAATACATGTAATTACTAAATACATGTAGTATTGAAAATCTAATGGCTGAAGGAAGAAGTTGCTCATTATAAACAATATCTCTTTTTTCAACAATGTTTTCAAAAGCGGTCTGCTGCAGGGCTGAACTAGTGATATATCACAGATCTGCAGGCATATATACACTGAACCATTGTCATGGTGACACTGTAAAGATCAAGGAGAATACACTAGTTACCTTATCCATTTCACTTTTAAATTTCTGAAACATCTCTTCACTTTTCTTGATCGTAGATTGGAATTCTTCGTACCTCTCTTTATACATGGATAACTGAAATATATAACCAGTGCTCCAGGAAACTATACCTAAACATAGTTTTTGTTCTGTCATAAATAAAGATAATCCTGCATAATATTAAATCATATCTGATCAAAATGGACCATGTTTGTAAAAACGTTTCCCACATACAAGAAAGACGACTTTGAACATATTTTGTCAAAAAAGGGGAAATCTCTTTAATTAAATGGATAACCAATGACTAAAAGATTTAAAATATTGTGGCAAAAGGAGAAATTGCTCATCATGAGCAATTTCTTATTTTGCCATAATGTTTTCAAAAGTCGTCTGCTTCAGAGGCGTCAGAACACGTATGTAGGAGGGAAAAGGTTAAATCCTTCTGTGACTAATTGGCATCAGTACAGATTGATCTGTATCTACACTGGTTGCAAAACCCATAAGATTGTTTTTCATAGAGTAAAGCTGCATTCATGATACAATTGGATTCCTAAGAATTACAAATCACTCAATTGATTTAATTTTCAAAGTTTTAAATCTAATCATATAAGTGAAACGAGCCACCGACTAATTGCCCTGACAGGTCAGAATAACTTGTACAGTCTTGTACAATCTTGGTAAAGGGTCACCCAAGGAACATTTGTGTCATTACTTTTGGATTAGAACATTTTTAAAGTTTTTACTTCGTAATCATATGAGGAAAACAAGCTCTACCCCACATGGGCCATGTTTGGTTCACCGATTTAGAAGTCGAAATTTATTTAAAAATGTATTTATTTAAAAATGTATCGGGAAGGAAAAGGTGAACGGACATATGACAACAAATTTGAACGATGAGTGATCACAATAGCTCACATCACACTTGGATCTCAGGTGAGCTAATAAAGCCTTTTTGTCAACAAAATTTTGCAAGTATAAGAACATACTCATTCTATCAAATTATATCACAGTAAATTTTTCTTAACCCTTTCACTCATATAGACGCCTTCTGAAGCCTCTGCAGCAGACAGCTTTTTGAAAACATAGTGACAAAATAAGAAATTGCTCAAAACGAGCAATTTCTCCTTTTGCCACAATGTTTTCCACTTTTAGTCATAGGTTATCCATTTTTTGACAAAATATGTTCAAAGTCGTCTGGTTCAGAATTGTCGTATGAGGGAAAGGGTTAACTGAAACTTTTTCCCAATAATATGGTAGTTGTATTTCTGCCCAGTGATATTTTGACAATAATTAAGTCGAATGATCCGCTCGGCTGATCTAATAGTCTTGTTTGCAAGAAGCAGTATTTTACAGACGTAAAGTTAGCAATAAATTAAGACACCATTGTACACTTAGACACAGTAGAGAGACCTGTCTCTATCCGTTTATATAACAATTCTAAGGTAGTTATAAATAATACATGTGAGCAATATATAAAATAATTAAGAATTACGAAACATTTGGTAGAAGAAATCAATAAAAATACCTCTGCTTCTTTGATTTGCAGTTTCTTCACATATTCTGTTGTCTGCATGAGCAACTGAAAAAAAAAAGAGCAGCTATTATTATAAATTGAAAACAGAATTTCAGAAATTGTTTAACCACTTCACCAAAGTAACAAATCTGCAGTTAGGCGTTTTGACACATTTGCATCAGATGACATTTAACAAGAGTACCGCAAACGGTACATAATACGCCCGTCAGGAACTTCTTTGCAACTCATGCAGAATTTGACAAATATCTTAAGTCCAAAAAGGGGCGTAACTCATTCAAAAATTGACGAAATTCAAGGAAATGTGAACTTGATCTGTGACACTTGATTACAAAGCCATATACATAATTTCAGCTCAATACATCAAAGCATGTAGAAAAAAAGTGCGGAAAACAAATATTCTAAGTCCAAAAAGGGGCATAACTCATTCAAAAATTGACGAAATCCCAGGAAATATAAACTTGATCTGTGACACATCACTACAAAGCCTTGTACAAAATTTCAGCTCAATAGCTCAAAGTATGTGAGAAAAAAGTGCGGAAAACCCGAACGGACGGAGGGAGGGATGGAGGGAGGGACATGACCATACCATAATACGTACCGTTTTTAAGAAACGGTCGTATAAAAACATTGTGGGAAATTGAGAAATTCTTCATAAGGATCAATATTTTTTTTTCCACCAATATTTTCAACTTTATTCAATGAATATCTTTTCATAAAGTGATTTTCTTTCCATATTTTTGCCTAAATGTTGTCAGTCAGATTTATTACAATTGGGAAAGATTTAAAAGGTAAAGATAAAAGTGAAGTAAAAGATTTTCTATGCCTTTTTCCAAGAATAATCTGTGCTGTCTGGTAACATAAGAGGGAACTTTATATAGACATCATTCTTACCATAGCAACCCTCATAGAAAAGGAGTGGAAAGAAAACATGGTTGCCTGCCATTAAATTCTTATTGTGGCAAACAAGACTGGACAGACAAAAAAAAAAACAAGAGGGCTATGATGGCCCTATATCGCTCACCTGATTTAATAGAACTTCAATAGTTTTCAAATTTTTTACTCTTTTTAGGCCAATACTTTTGGACAAAAAGATTTTTAAAGTTTTAACAATGAACATGTAAGGTAAACAAGCTCCGCCCCCTGGCGGCCATGTTTTTCAACAGATTGGAAATATTTGTACAATCTTGGTAAAGGGTGCCCCAAGGAACATTTGTGCAAAATAATTTTTAAATCGGGCCAGTTCTTTTGGACAAGAAGAAGTTTTAACAATGCACATATAAGGAAAACTAGCTCCGCCCCCTGGCGGCCATGCTTTTCAACGGATCGGAAATATTTGAACCATCTTGGTAAAGGGTGCCCTAAGGAACATTTGTGCAAAATTATTTTCAAATTGGGCAACTACTTTTGGACAAGAAGATTTTTAAAGTTTTAACAATGCACATATAAGGAAAACAAGCTCCGCCCCCTGGCGGCCATGTTTTTCAACGGATCAAAAATATTTGAACAATCTTGGTAAAGGGTGCCCCAAGGAACATTTGTGCAAAATTATTTTCAAATCGGCCCAGTACTTTTGGACAAGAAGATTTTTCAAAGTTTTAACAATGCACATATAAGGAAAACAGGCTCCGCCCCCTGGCAGCCATGTTTTTCAACGGATTGGAAATATTTTAACAATCTTGGTAAAGAGTGTCCCAATGAACATTTGTGCAAAATAATTTTCAAATCGGGCCAGTACTTTTGGACAAGAAGATTTTTAAAGTTTTAACAATGCACATATAAGGAAAATAAGCTCCGCCCCCTGGCGGCCATGTTTTTCAACGGATCGGAAATATTTGAACAATCTTGGTAGAGGGTACTCCAAGAAACATTTGTTTAAAATAATTTTCAAATCGGGCCAGTACTTTTGGACAAGAAGATTTTTTAAGATTTGGCAATTTTCCCCTTTTCTGATGCCACAGCAACCAAAGTTCTAGTTGGAATTAATTTCTTTTAACAACTTTGAAAGAGGACTACCTAAGGACCATTCCTGTGAAGTTATTTTGAAATCTGTTCTTTGGTTTAGTAGGAGAAGTCATTTGTAGGAAATTGTTAACAGACGCCGACGACGACGATGACGCCGGACGGTGAGTGATCACAAAAGCTCACCTTGCACTTCGTGCTTAGGTGAGCTAAAAAGCCTTAAGTGTCACCTGGCAAGGTAAGGCAATGCAGAAAGGTTTTGATATCACTCACTTTTCCCAATATAGATGACATTTAAAGCCTTAGCAGCAGAATGCTGTTGAAAACAGTAATAAAACAAGAGGGCCATGATGGCCCTATATCGCTCACCTGATTTAATAGAACTTCAATAGTTTTCAAAGTTTTTACTCTTTTTAGGCCAATACTTTTGGACAAGAAGATTTTTAAAGTTTTAACAATGCACATATAAGGAAAACAAGCTCCGCCCCCTGGCGGCCATGTTTTTCAACAGATCAAAAATATTTAAACAATCTTGGTAAAGGGTGCCCCAAGGAACATTTGTGCAAAATAATTTTTAAATCGGGCCAGTACTTTTGGACAAGAAGATTTTTAAAGTTTTAACAATGCACATATAAGGAAAACAAGCTCCGCCCCCTGGCCGCCATGTTTTTCAACGGATTGGAAATATTTGTACAATCTTGGTAAAGGGTGCCCCAAGGAACATTTGTGCAAAATAATTTTTAAATCGGGCCAGTTCTTTTGGACAAGAAGATTGTTAAAGTTTTAACTATGCACATATAAGGAAAACTAGCTCCGCCCCCTGGCGGCCATGCTTTTCAACGGATCGGAAATATTTGAACAATCTTGGTAAAGGGTGCCCTAAGGAACATTTGTGCAAAATAATTTTCAAATTGGGCCAGTACTTTTGGACAAGAAGATTTTTAAAGTTTTAACAATGCACATATAAGGAAAACAAGCTCCGCCCCCCCTGGCGGCCATGTTTTTCAACGGATCAAAAATATTTGAACAATCTTGGTAAAGGGTGCACCAAGGAACATTTGTGCAAAATTATTTTCAAATCGGCCCAGTACTTATGGACAAGAAGATTTTACAAAGTTTTAACAATGCACATATAAGGAAAACAGGCTCCGCCCCCTGGCGGCCATGTTTTTCAACGGATTGGAAATATTTGAACAATCTTGGGAAAGAGTGTCCCAAGGAACATTTGTGCAAAATAATTTTCAAATCGGGCCAGTACTTTTGGACAAGAAGATTTTTAAAGTTTTAACAATGCACATGTAAGGAAAATAAGCTCCGCCCCCTGGCGGCCATGTTTTTCAACGGATTGGAAATATTTGAACAATCTTCGTAGAGGGTACCTCAAGGAACATTTGTGCAAAATAATTTTCAAATCGGGCCAGTACTTTTGGACAAGAAGATTTTTTAAGATTTGGCAATTTTTCCCTTTTCTGATGCCGCAGCAACCAAAGTTCTACTTGGAATTAATTTCTTTGAACAACTTTGAAAGAGGACTACCTAAGGACCATTCCTGTGAAGTTATTTTGAAATCTGTTCATTGGTTTAGTAGGAGAAGTCATTTGTAGGAAATTGTTAACAGACGCCGACGACGACGACGACGACGCCGGACGCCGGACGGTGAGTGATCACAAAAGCTCACCTTGCACTTAGGTGAGCTAAAAAGATTACATTTTTGAGCAATTGTTTAACTCCATATCAACATTAACCATTTTTGTGGGAAAAAAAAAACCGTTTCCTCCTCAGATGCTATTGTTGCAGATGATTTATATAAACAGTGTCATGAACAATTTTGAAAACTGGCTAAATGTAAGTTTTTTTATGTTCAGAATTTACATTTTTACATTCTCCCTCTACTTTATACATAATGTTGCATAGCTATTAATCCAAATGATTAAGAAAAAAAAATGCACAGCAACTTTCTTGTCAGTCATTAATTATGGTAACAATATCACATCGAACATGAATCTTCACAAAACTAACATGTTTGTTCCCAGTTAATCTTTTTAAAAAACATCACCATATTCATTCTAGCCCATTTTAAGGACCAGATCTGCAATCACGCTTCAGCAGCATCCTTCACTTCAGGGCTTTTGTGTTCAGTCAAACCAACCATTAACCCTTTCCACATAAAACAAGTCTGCAGAAGATGACTATGTAGTCATATCGACAAAAAATGTTTTGTCAGAATGTTTTCAAAAACCTTCCGCTGCTGAGAGGTCAGAAAGCGTCTACATGTGGCAAATGGATAATCAGAAATGTACGGTATGTAATGAGTAAATACTGCCACAAGGAACTTAGATACAGTTGAAAATATTGTGGCAAAAGGAGAAATTGCTCATGATGAGCAATTTCTCCTTTTGTCAGAATGTTTTCAAAAACTTTCCGCTGCTGAGAGGTCAGAAAGCGTCTACATGTGGCAAAGGGATAATCAGAAATGTACGATATGTAATCAGTAAATACTGCCACAAGGATTACAGTATAGTTGAGAGAAATAACACCAACACAGACTTACAAGTTCTTTTTCTTTTTGATTCTTTGCTTTTTCTTCCATGAGTATGGCGGTGGCTTGTTCAAGTTTGGCATCAGCAAGTTTTTGTTCTAATTCTCTGTGTTGCATCAGCTTCTCTATTTGCTGAAACCAGAAGTTTGTTGTACTTTGCCAATTAAAGAATATTTTTATTGACTGCAATGTAAACCTATCACATACTAGATTGCTTTTCCCTGATGACAGATGTTATGAAGTTGTAGAGACCGGTTGTTCTGATTGAGCTTAAGCTTTTTAGCTTATATTGGTCCATTTGAGAGTGTACACTCTATCATTTATAAGAGACAAGAGGTAAATTCAAGGGAGTGAACAGCACCAGTACACGCAATGCCATTTTTCATGGAAAAGACAAGTACTTGACCTCTAGTTGAATTGAAAGCACTTAACCCTTTCCCACATACAGATGCTTTCTGACACCTCTGCAGCAGACAACTTCGGAATACTTTGTGACAAAAGAAGAAATTGCTCAAAACAAGCAAATTTCTCCTTTGGTCTCAATCTTTTCAATTCTATTCAATAATTGCTCTTTCATTTATAAAGAGTTTCCATATTTTTTACAAAATTTCTTCAAAGTCGTCTGCTATGGGTTTGTTGTATGTGGAAAAAGATTGAAAGCCCTTTAGAAATGTTCAGAACCCAGACCAGGATTGAACCCTGGACCTCTGGATTGACTGTTCAGCATGTTAACCACTAGACAGCTGAGTCACTCCTACTATATAATAAAACAGTTTTTGAAACATTATTGGAAAAGGTAAAACTGATTAAGATGTGCAATTTCTCTTTGTGCCAACAATGTTTTCATAAGTGTTAAAATTAATCTGTATGTTAACAATTTTCTTTGGATATTTTAAAAGCAAATGAGACTAAAAACAGTACATTAAGTTTAACAAAAGAGAGACCACTCTCCCAACTCTCAACTGGTCCATTTCAATGTATTAGCCCTTTCCCTCATATAGACGGTTTCTGACGCTTATGCAGCAGACGGCTTTTTGAAAACATAGTGACAAAAGAAGAAATTGCACAAAACGTGCAATTTCGCCTTTGTGCCACAATGTTTTCCACTTTTTGTCATAGGTTATCCATTCAATTATGGAGATTTTCTATGTTTTGACAAAATACGTTCAAAGTCGTCTGCTGCAGAATTGTCGTATGTGGGAAAGGGTTAAACAACTTAACTTTTCTCTAGCTTCGTACTAGTCTATCAATATTTTCAACTTTGTCTCTAAAATCAAAATTTTCCTGACCCACACTTTCCTTACTCACAGCTATTCTTAAATCCATTTCAGTGAAAAAATAACTAACCTTCTCTCTAGCTTCATACTGTTCTATAAATTTTTTCAACTTTGTTGCTAAATCATAGTTTTCCTGACTCAGATGCTTGTTCTTTTCGTGATTTTCCTGCATTTGTGTCTGTATCTCCCCAATAGTTGTCTGTAAAAAGAACATCAAGCAGGTTACATTTCATTCCCTTCCCTGTACACAATTAAGTCAGGCACAAAGGTCTAATTAACCCTTTCCCACATACAACAAATCTGCAGCAGACGACTTTGAAAACATAGTGACAAAAACTTGAAAAATCTCCATATAAGATAGCTTAATTGTTAAATAAATATGAAAACATTATGGCCAAAGAATTGCTCATCATGAGCAATTTCACCTTTGGCCACAATGTTTTCAAAAGTCGTCTGCTGCTATTGCATCAAAATGCGTCTGCAGGTGGGAAAAGGTTAAGAGTGAGTAAACTGGTCTTTTACCCATCAAATTTCTCTGATCACTCAACCAAACCCTATGTTGTGGGTTCTGGAAAGAATTGTCTCATTGAGATTATTCTTTTGAGTACCCATATAACATAGGGTTTAAGGCTCAAATAAGGAGTTAACAATCTGACATATAGACCTTATCTGGAGCTCTGATGGTAAAGTCAGGTGCTAAACCAACAATATGATTCTACTATTAACCCTTTCCCACATGCAGACGTGATTTGATACATCTGCAGCAGACAATTTTTGAAAACATTGTGGCAAAAGGAGAAACTGGATAATCTGGAAAATGCTGAATATCTTTAAACTAGTAAATAAAAGCATGTTTTTTTTAGATCTAGTGTAGAAAACATTGTGGTAATTTTTCAATTTACCAAAATGTTTTCAACTCAATTCAATAACAATAATTGAATTTATAGAAATTTCTCAATTTTTTTTTGCCTATATCTTTTTGCAGTCATCTGCTAAAGATGTGTTGTATGTGGGCAAAGGGTTTAACATATGTTTTTGTGTGGAAAATAAAATTTTAGAGCATACCTGGAATTTTTGGGAGATTTCCTTTCTTTTTTCATCTTCCTCTCTTGCCCTTTGTAAACTTTCTTGCTGTAAATCAATAACAAGATCAATCAATTATTTTTCAAAATCCTCTCAAAATAAATTACACTTTCCCTTGAACAGACAACTTTTAATCCAACTCAATCAAACTACTTTTGAAAACATTTAACCCTTTCCGTCATGTAGACACTTTCTGACGCCTCTGAAGCAGACGACTTTTGAAATCAGTGGCAAATGGAGAAATTACTCATAATGAGCAATTTCTCAATTTGTCACTATGATTTCAACTCTTTTCAATAATCCTACTATCATTTAAAAGAGATTTTCTATATTTTCAACTTGATAATTTCAAAGTCGTCTGCTGTAGATTTGTTGTATTTGGTAAAAATGGTTAATACAAAGAGTAAATTGCTCAAAACAAGCAAATATTTTTGTTCCAACAATGTTTTCAACTCAATTTAAATCATTCCTCCATTTTTTTCAGGTTTAAATCAAATGCTTGACACCGCTACCAGAAAAGCAACATCGTAGTCAAGCTTTATTTCCTATGTTGCAGCAAAACAAAACAAGAGGACCATAATGGTCCTATATCGCTCACCTGATTTAACAGAACTTAAATATTCTTCAATGTTTCAATACATATAACCCCCTGGTGCTCATGTTTATCAATGGATCGCAATAATTTTAACAATCTTGGTAGAGAGTCACCCAAGGAACATTTATTCCATATTATTTTCAAAAAGGGCCTATAATTTTGGACACAAAGATTTTTACATGTATAAGGAAAACAAGCCCCACCCCTGGCGACCATGTTGATCAACGGATCATAATAATTTCAACAAGCTTGGTAGAGGGTTATTGTGCCAAATTATTTTCAAATCAGGCCAGTTCCTTTGGACAAGACAATTTATTTTTTTAACTATACACATATAAGGAAAACAAGCTATGCCCCCTGGTGGACATGTTTATCAACAAGTCAGAACTAGAGCTATCACTGAATGGCTTTTTTCACAGGACAGGATGGGGGCAAAAAGACAATTATTTTTTTATTAAAAAATGGACACTTTTTAGCTAAGGGGAAAAACCTTTATTTGGAAGTAAAACTACTTTAAGCAAATTGACTGCAGACGTCCATACCTTTTACTTCTCACACCATTGAATTAACCGTAGCGGAAAAAGTGCACTTGCTATAGAAGCTTCCTATAAAATATCATTGAATTACATACAATGATTGCTGAGAAATATGGGAACACAGATGATGGTATATAACACTATGTATAATAATCAAGGGAGTAATACCTCCAAATGGAACAATCAGGTACTGCAGATCTCCTCTTCCTTTAACATTTCATTGAATTCCATTACGTGATTGCTGAGAAACGGCACTGACAGACTAAACACACTGACTCCTATATACCCCCCAAAAACTTCCTTTGTGGCTGTATGATAATTTGAACAACCTAGGTAGAGGGTCACACAAGGAACATTTGTACAGAAAAGTTTTCAAATCAGGCCATCATATGGACAAGAAGAATTTTAAAGTTTTGATGCTTTTCCCTCTTTCTGATGCCGCAGCAACCAAAGTTCTACATGGGATTAAATTCTTTGATTAACTTTGAAAGAGGACCACATCATCAATGTTAAAATAATAATAATTTTGAATTTGGTTCCTTAGTTTATCAAAGAGAAGTTGTTGTAGAAAAAATGAGAATAGATAGACAACATCGACGACAACGACATACGGTAAATGATCACAATAGCTCACCCAGCACTTCATGATCAAGATCACACGATGTCATTGATAACAACTTATGGTGGTTCTACATCGAGTGGTTATAAATAAGAAAGAATCTGTAAATAAGGCAAGGACACTTACCCGAACAGTTTGGTTGTGTTTTTGTAATTCACGACATAAACCCTCCAGCTTACTTTTAGCCATGACCGCCTTTGTGTGCTCAGTTTGTAGCTGGTCTTTCTCTCTGGATATCTATCAAAGAGAACATAGATACATACTGTGATATATATTAACCCTTTCCCTCATACGACAATTCTGCAGCAGACGACTTTGAACGTATTTTGTCAAAACATAGAAAATCTCTATAATGGAATGGAAAACCTATGACAAAAAGTGGAAAACATTGTGACAAAAGGAGAAATTGCACGTTTTGTGCAATTTCTTCTTTTGTCACTATGTTTTCAAAAAGCCGTTTGTTTGGTTTGTGTTTTACGCAACTTTCCACTATTTTTATATCACTGTGTTCTACTGGTCCATTCATCCTGACTCCAGTAAGTCAGTTATTAACCCTTTCCCACATACAACAAATCTGCAGCAGACGACTTAAAAAACATCTCTACAAAAATTTGGAACGATAAACGAAAAGTGTTATCATTTATTAGATTTAAAAAGATTGTGGCAAAAGCAATTTCTCCATATATCACTATGTTTTCAAAATCGTCTGGGAAAGGGATAATTATACTAACCCTACATAACAAACATTATTTTATCTAATTGCCTATCGAAATAATTATGTCAGTGACAATGCTTTTGTTCCCACAACACAAGGTCAGATGGTTTTGAAGCATAAAATTATATCACCCCTCATTTAGTTGATTGATTGATTGATTGATTGGGGTTTAACGCCGTTTTTAACAATTTCTCAGTCATATCACGGCGGCCAGTTCACCTACTCATATGTTTCCTGGTTTTCGCACACCAGTACTCCACACAACAATCTTCCCAAGCAACACCCCTCATTTAGATCTCTGGGTTATTCTACAAAGGAGCAGAAATTTCTCTCGTTTTCCCGCAATGTTTTCAAATTATTATTAAAATCACAATATTTTATACACTAGATCGGAAAAACATGCATTTCTTCATCATGATATTCAATATTTTCCAGATGAGCCAATTTTTTCTTTTGCCACAATAGTTTCAAAAGTTATCAGCTACAGATTACAGATGACAAAATAACTTCTGTATTTGGAAAAGGTTAACCCTTTCCAACCTGTAGACGCATTTTGACGCAATAGCAGCAGACGTTTTTTGAAAACATTGTGGCCAAAGGTGTAATTGCTCATGATGAGCAATTTCTCCTATGGCCACAATGTTTTTAACTTTATTTAACAATTAAGCTATCTTTAATGGAGATTTTCAAGTTTTTGTCACTATGTTTTCAAAGTTGTCTGCTGCAGAATTGTTGTATGTGAGAAAAGGTTTAATTATGATTAATGAGAACCCACCACAGTAAGTTTTCTCTGCCCTTGCTTGAAGGTCGTTTGCAGAACTCTGTGATCTTCATGTAGATCTGCATACTTCTTACACAGGGCTGCCAACTTCTCTTCCGTCGTATGTAAGCTGCTCAGGGCCTTTAGAATATGATCTGAAATCAAACATTTATATTAACCGTTTACGACATTAAGATGCTTTCTGATGCCTCTGCAGCAGAAGACCATTGAAAACATTGTGGCAAAAGGAGAAATTGCTCATAACCTTTCAATAACTATACTTTCGTTTTTAAAGTAGATGTTTCCAAAGTCGTCTGCTGCACATTTGTTGTATGTAGACGAGGGTAAAATACCAGAAGATATATTAGAACATTAATTCGAACCCCAAATATACACAGACACATCTACTATTAGTATTAATACAAGAAGGATACAAATTCATAGTGTAATTATATTACCATAGTGACTGGAGAGAGTGCAGTTTTCTAACTTTTCTATTTCATGAAGAAAGATTTGCAAATTAATATTCATGATACATGTACAAACAAGAATAACTTTTGACTTGATGTACATTAACCCTTTCCCTCATACGACAATTCTGCAGCAGACGACTTCGAACATATTTTGTCAAAACATAGAATATCTCTATAATTGAATGGATAACCTATGACTAAAAGTGGAAAACATTGTGACAAAAGGAGAAATTGCATGTTTTGCGCAATTTCTTCTTTTGTTACTATGTTTTCAAAAAGCCGTCTGCTGCAGAGGCGTCAGAAAGCGTCTATATGAGGGAAAGGGTTAAGAACTGAAATAATACATGTAAGTTTAATCAAGCCTGTTCTATTTGTTTATGACAATAAAATAGTGACAAGCAGGTATAAAACCTGCATTTATAAACACTTTTTTCTAATTTTAGAAACAGTGACCTTGACCGGGTCAACCTGAATCTTTCATGAGACCTATCATGAGGTCATGATTGACAATTTTGCCCAATTATTTGCAATACCAAAGACATGAATTTTGACACCCGCCCTCTCATTCAAAAACATGAAAGGTAAGTACTAGAAGAAACATTAAGAGCAATGTAACAAAAGTTATATACAATTTTATAACTTTGTTTGATAAAGATTCTATACTATTTATTTAAAACGTTTTTTGTGTATTTTTACTTTTCTCACTGTGTGTATACAAGAGGCTCATTAAATATTCAATACATAGATAAGGACACTTCAATCAATAGGTGTTTCAACCCAACCTCAAATAAATCCTCTTAGACTACCTAAAACATCTGAAGGTAAGAATGATTATAAAATATAATCCTGACACAGCCAATACAAGATGGTGGGAAAATGAGAAATTGGTCCATATAAACAATCTCTATTATCAACAAATAGCTAAATTGTTTTCCAAAGACTTTTGCAGAAGAGACGAAGTGTCACAATGGTAGCTTATTTCAACAAGGGAAAAGGGTTTAATTTAACCCTTTCTCACCTGCAGATGCATTCTGACACATCTACAGCAAACAACTTTTGAAAACATTGCGGCAAAGGAAGAAATTGCTCATAATTTTCTCAAGCAAAATCTCCTTTTGACACAATGTTTTAAACTCGATCTAGTATTAAAATTACACACTCATATAAAGAGGTATTCAATAATTTTGCCTAGATGTCTTCCCAACTGTTATCAGTGGATTTGTGGAAATGGGTTTAAAGTGGAATGTTGGCTTAACCTTTTATTTACATGGATTGCAAAGCTAGTTTTTATGATTTATATGAATCACTTTCGATGTCTGTTTTCTAGGTACTCAGTAAGTACTCAAGTGTTTTTTTTTGTAAATCTTCAGCAGACGACTTTGAAAAATATTTGCAAAAATGTGAAAAATCTCTATAAATAATAGTATTATAATTGAATAAAGTTGAAAACACTGTGGCAAATGGAGAAATTGCTCATCCTGAGCAATTTCTCCTTTTGTCAGAGTTTTTTTCAAAAGTCATTTGGTGTGGATGCATCACTGAAACCTTGGATAACAAGGCTGACACTCTCCCACTGAGCCAATGTCTCCCACATTTCATCAGATACAATTAACACCAAGCAAAGTCCTTTGGTCTGATTTTAGTGAGATTCAGCAAACCTAAGACTGATCGATACACACAACTTTTTTAACCCTTTCCCATTTGCAGACACCTTACGCCACATCAGTAGCAGACAAATTAAAAAATTTAGTGACATCATGAGCATTTTCTCCTTTTGCCACAATGTTTTTGACTCTATCGAATAATCATTCTTCTATTTTCAGAAATTTTCCATATTCTTTCCCAGATTTTTCAAACTCATCGGCTGCAGAATTGTTGTATTTGAGAAAGGATTAGAACATTTAATTTTTTTTTTTTAATGAAGTATAGTAACAGTATTGTAACGGTTATTGTAACATGATTATGAGTTTCTATATTTTGTTTAAACAGTTCAATCTGCCATGTTCATACAGTATAGCTTTAGGGAATACAAATGAAGAGAAAGTGAAGTCAGCTGAACACATAAATAACATCACTGTACTTCTAGTTCTAGCATGAATCAAGGTAATTACACATACAAATCACACATTATAACCAAAAATATATTTCGCAAAAAAGGCCAAATTGCTCATCATGACTAATTTCTCCTTTTGTCACAATTTTTTTTAAAAGATATCTGCTACAGATGTTTCTAATTATGCAAATATCTAGGAAAGGTTAAAATACAACACTTTTGTTTTATTGGGATTGTACGGTATTTCAACATTTTTCTGTTATCCCTTTCCCTCATACGACAATTCTGCAGCAGACGACTTTGAACGTATTTTGTCAAAAAATAGAAAATCTCTATAATTGAATGGATAACCTATGACAAAAAGTGGAAAACATTGTGGCAAAAGGAGAAATTGCACGTTTTGTCCAATTTCTTCTTTTGTCATTATGTTTTCAAAAAGCTGTCTGCTGCAGAGGCGTCAGAAAGCGTCTATATGAGGGAAAGGGTTAAATCATTGCAATAATTCACATATTTATGATCCCTTGGTAAACAAACCAGTACCAGCTATAGGCTAGGAAATGTGACTTGCCCAATGGCACTCAACCATACACATTTATCATAAGATCTATGAAATAATCTTACCATTAACTTGAGCTGGTGTTGAAAAGTCCATTTCATACATTTCTGTCAGTTCACAATAATTTTGGAATTCACAACACAATTATATTTAACTTATAAGACTGGAGGGAAAATACCTCATTTGAAAACAAACTATTTAATATTTTTCCTTCCAAACAGTTTGTAATCAGTATAAAGATGTAACAGTAACCTCCTAGTAATATAAAATAACACTACCCGTTATTCCATAAAAAACTGAATTCATTACAGAATATAAGTTAGTTACCCTTCACACTAATCCCACGGAGCCTGCAACCGGTATCGTCACAATTGATCATTAACCCTTTCCCTCATACAACAATTCCGCAGCAGACGACTTTTGACATATTTTGTCAAAAAATGGAAAATCTCTATAATTGAATGGATAACCTATGACTAAAAGTGGAAAACATTGTGGCAAAAGGAGAAATTGCTCGTTTTGAGCAATTTCTTCTTTTGTTACTATGTTTTCAAAAAAACGTCTGCTGCAGAGGCGTCAGAAAGCGTCAGGGTTAAAAGGCTCTGTTAACCCTTTTCCAGATACAACAAATCTGCAGCAGACGACTTTGTAAATAGCAAGACGAAAAGTTGGGAAAATCTCTCTAAATTAAAGTATTATTATCGAATAGAGTTGAAAACATTGTGGCAAATGGAGAAATTGCTTATTATGGGCAATTTCTCCTTTGACCACAATGTTTTCAAAAGTTTTCTGCTGCTGTCTCTACAAGTTGGAAAGGGTTAAATCTACATAGTATTTTTTTCCACATATTGATTCATAAGTAGGGATGAATGTAGACCAAGATTATACTGCATGAATGTGCAGGCTGATCTTGGTCTATATCATTCACAAATGTAGTTTAATGTCTTGTGTACCGGTATGCATAAATGTTGTTATAAGTTGAGAAAATCAGTGTTAAAGTTAATTCACTTTCATCTTAGATAATCTACTAGTACTAAACTACTACAGCATCTCCATGGCAAACACTCCCATTTATATAAAAATGTTTTAGAAAATATAAAAAAATGTGGAAAAGGGAGCCTTCCATTACTACAAGGAAAAGCTACCATTTTCACAAATTAACAGTCCTTCTTGTCTTCAATAATCAATCTGTCATCACTATTGTATGAATTGTACAAACAAGTTAATTGACCGTTTAACTGTTTCTGGCTAAAATATCCACTATTGATCCAAAACCTTATCTTGCATGTATACTACCTACAGTCCCCCTACAGTTCTGCATATAGGGTTGAGGAATGTGAAGAAAGGTGGAAGGTAAGTTTGTAAAAACACAATTTATTGATTAAATCATTCAAATAATCCTTGACTGTAATAAAATACTGAAAATTTACCATTTTTGAATAACAACAAATCTGTAGCAGATCTCTGCTAAAATATGGTGAATCTTTATGTACGACTTGTTTAACTATTAACCCTTTCCCTCATACAACAATTCTGAACATATTTTGTCACATAATAGAAAATATCTATAATTGAATGGATAACCTATGACTAACAGTGGAAAACATTGTGGCAAAAGGAGAAATTGCTCGTTTTGAGCAATTTCTTCTTTTGTCACTATGTTTTCAAAAGGCCGTCTGCTGCAGAGGCGTCAGAAAGCGTCTATATGAGGGAGGGGTTAAAAGGATCTCTGCTAAAATATGGTGAATCTGAATGTACTTATGTATAACTATTAAATATAGTTAAAGCATTGAGGAAAATGTAGTAATTGCTCATCATGAAAAATGTCTCCTTCTGCCACAATGTTTTCAAATGTCTAATGCTGATGGGGTAAAATGTTTCTGCATTTTAGAAAGGGTTAATTTATGTTCATACTAAATAACATTAATTTTGCTATATTGTTACACTGTTACAAAACAAATCCTTTGTTATTCAAATATGCATGTATTTGCATGAATTTCCTATATCGTCATTTGGTTTTCCCAATTTAATTGTTTCACTTTACCCTTTCCTTCATATAGACACTTTCTGATGCCTCTGCAGCAGACAGCTTTTTTGAAAACATAGTGACAAAAGAAGAAATTGCTCAAAACGAGCAATTTCTCCTTTTGCCACAATGTTTTCCACTTTTAGTCATTGGTTTTCCATTAGAGATTTTCTATTTTTTGACAAAATATGTTCAGTCATCTGCTGCAGAATTGTCATATGAGGGAAAGGGTTAAGAGAAAATCATGTACTAGTATAGTCCAATTCCCAAAACTCCTCATAGTTCATTATTCACTTTTAATCAAGGAAACAAATCAAGAATACCATGGATATTCAAATGCCCTCTGAGTTTTAAGGTTAAAACATTGTGGAAAAATAATGCATGCTTAGTGTTAAACAAAAACATTAATTGTACATCCAAAATGACAATCATAAGTGAGTAACAAGATTAAATTTTATTTTATTTGAATGGTATTTTAAGTTTCAACAGTTTTCTGGGTAAATTACCAGTACCAGTATTTCAGTCATATCAGATAGTTTCTTGAGTAAATAACCAGTACTTCTGGTAGGTTTATCCTGACAACATGCATCAGTCTTATTGCTATTCCCCACAACCGTTAGCACCAACAAGGGAAGCCACTACCACCATTTTCAAGGTTACAACATTTAAAGAAATGTACAATAAATTTAACTCACCAATACTTTTATCTTCTTTTCTTTTACTCTTTCCAGACTTAGTTGGGGATGCAGACTCATGTTTCTTAGTTGATTTGACCTCTGCAACCTTTATTTCATCCTTCTCCGCTGTTTTATTGGGTGTTTCACCTGTTGGCACTTCAGCAGTCACATCTTTATCCTGATCAATGCCGTTAGTATCCACAGGTTCTTCTTCACTCACACAACCATTCGCATCAACTTGTTCATCTGGTTTTGTATCAATATTAGAATCAGCACTGGTAACAATACCAGCAGAGTTATCTTCCTCTGATTCTGGAGTTATTTCCCTTTCATTACTATTATTATCATCATCATTATTAATTTTTACCTCATCCACACTCTCACTCACATTCTCTACAAGCTCGTCTATGAGCTTCTCATCATTTATATCACGTGAAAATTCTGTCGAAACTGATGATGATGATGCTGGTTTTAAATCAGCATCACTTTTCCTATTTAAAATGGCGACAGGATCAAAATCTTCAATTTGCTGAGCCAGTCTTTCTAGCCTATCTACCTTTTTCTCTTTTTCTTGTGCAGGTTTAGCAGCATGATCCTCTCCATCTACCACCTTATCTGTATTAAGGCTTCCTCCAGGGGCCTTAACAGTTGTATCTGTAGTTCCTACCTTATCACCAGGAACATCTACAGCAGCCTCAGTCGAACCTGAAGCTTTAGTTGCTGTGGCTTCATTTTCAGAAGCAGTTGGATCTACTACCTTCTTTCCATCTGGCTTAGTTTCAGGATTTGTATCTTTAGTGGGTTGTCCAGAACCTGTGGTTTGAGACCAGTACATGTGAGACATGGCATGACCTTTGAATTACATTTTTTGCTTGAAATCAAACCGAATCAAATCAAACCATGCACATTGCAATCAATGGCCATGCATGTGCGTCCGGGTATCATGCCATGTGAAACAAGCTGATGAATACAACCCTCAATGACATGCCAATGATCATAAAGTTAATGTTGATGGAAGATGAGCACAGATAAGTCAAATCTGCCAAATGTAAATGACCAGTAAATGCTGTTAATTTCTTAAATGCAAATATCGAACTATTTCAGTTTGCTTTCGTTTTTTTGTATGGTCTTTTGCATCACTTTAAAAAAAATCAATTATATCACGGCATTTCCTGATACCAGTGAGTCAGTCATAATGTTAGCCTCACAATCCTAAGCGCAAAGGAAGGAAAGCAATTCATGTATTACCATTCTTTGAGTCCTTGGTATGAACCATTATTTAAGTAATCTGTATCAAAAACTAAAACCCCTTCCTTGACATAGAAAAATGTTGATACTTCTGAAGCAGTAGAGGAAATTGGAATAGAACATAGGTAGGAAACTAGCAACCATGCTTTTTTACGTTCATCCCTACAAAACCTAGGCCATGAAAACTGCATGATATTCATGATAAATCAAATCTGTCCTAAGCTAAGGAGCCTCACAAAACAAACAAAGGGGAACATTTGGTACAGATGGATGTTAAAACACAGGTAGTTTACAAAATAAGTAAGGAAGGAAAAAGCCCTGACAAAGTGTTTGCTTTCTAGAACCGAAATAAATCTTTTTATAAACAATCAAAACAATTGTTTTCAATATTGTCTTGTATAGTTTAGTTAATTGGATTTTTTTATATAATCTGACTGGGAAAAAGTTTTCACATTAATGGACTCCCTTTTACTGGCCTCACGCAAGGAGGGTGAAAAAACCGCTTGATTAATACAAGTGGCTGCTATATATATATGACTTTAAACACAGATTTAATTCAACCAGAAAATTTATACCTAACATTTGTATAATTTGGTCTTTGTTGTTGATCTTAGTTTAATGCTGTATTCAATAATTTTTCCATCATATTTTGGAAGCCAGTTCACCTACCTGTGCATTTTGGCTTTCTCACACAAGTACTTCGCACAAAAGTCTTTCCACATAAGACTGATAGCACATTTGTGGAAGACGTTTGACACCTGTCATACTGACCTTCTGTCAAACCTCGGCAAGAATGTTGGCCAAGCTGGCATTCAGACTCACAACCCCTGGATTACAGCCTGTGCCACTACCAGGGCTCAGCATAATTAGGTCTAAATTTATCCTCATAATCATTAATTTGGCTTTGTATTTTGGATAGTTAGATTTAAAACTTAGTAATTTCACATTTTCGATTGTGAATCAAGTTCTTAAAATCTTATATTAACCCTTTTAAAACATGCAGACACGTTTTGACACCTATGAAGAATATGAATTTTGAAATCATTAGGACAAAAGGAGAAATTGCTCAAGATGAGCAATTTCATATTTTGCCACAATGATTTCTACACCCTTCAAAATGTGTACTTTCAGTTATAGATATATTCCATATTATTGTCTAGATGTTTTCAAAGTCATCTGCTGCAGATTTATTGTATGTGGGAAAAGGTTAACATAATAATTCTGTAGTTGATACAGACGTATCAGTCTAAAGCTATCCTAAACCTGACAGAAAAGGAGGAAATCTTACAATTCAATTTCTTTATCATTCCCACTCCCTTCTTATCAAGCAATGAATCATCTTACAAAGACAAGAGTGTTTAAAGGAAAAAATATGTATCTTGCTTAACCCTTTTCCACTTACAACAATTCTGCAGCAGACGACTTTGAAAACATAGTGACAAAAAACCTGAAAAATCACCATAAAAAATAGCTTAATTGTTAAAAAAAAGTTGAAAACATTGTGGCCAAAGTAGAAATTGCTCATCATGAGCAATTTCACCTTTGGCCACAATGTTTTCAAAAGTCTTCTGCTGCTAATGCATCTGCAGGTGGGAAAGGGCTTATATATGAGTAACTGAATGCATGACACAAACATGGATGCACAGGCAATAGAGTAGTGATCCCTGTCAAGGTAGGCAATACAAATATTAACTCCCACCAGGATTTGATAAAAAAAAAAAAAATGCTCATAGCAATTATAAGTCAGTCCTGTGAAGGAAACTATTAATTTAGCATTCTGACATGGAGATACACTGAATATCTTGTCAAACATATGCTGGATGTCAGCTCATTAACTACTTCAGGGTTTGCATTCACTAAACTGTCATACAATGAATGTCCTTCCTGTGCTTGACATAATGACAAAGATTATAAAGGATCTACTATGATACTCTTTCTCTTTATCTCTCTCTTGAAATCAATCCCTCTCTCTCTCTCTCTCTCTCTCTCTCTCTCGTTCTTTCACTCTCTCTGGCTTGATGTAGACATTCCTCTTGATGATGGGTCTGATGAAATTGTTGATGATATTATTAGTAATAAAGGGAAATAACACCATGCTGCTAGGGGAAGTAACTTCATGCACTCTTTTCTATAACTATGAATGAAACATAAACATAATTATACAAGAACATTGATACAAGTTAAATTATAATCATCAAATATATCTGAACACACATACTAATATGAAAATATAAACCAGATTGTTTACAAGCAGCAGTTTGGACCCTTTCCCAAATACAGAATACTTGTTGGTGTCTTTTAATAAAGCCAACAAGTTTGGGAAACATTGAAATATCAAAATGCACAATGCCTGTCAGTAGTTTTTAGAAAACCATGACATAATGAGAGAGTAGATTTGGATCACTTTGTAGGTTACCTTGTTTTACACTGGCTGCATATACCCTACAGATGATTCTTTTTCCTAGTACACAACTCTTGTATATATATACACAACATAAACTGTTCTTTTTTTCACAAAACAAGAGAGCCATCAATTGAGTTATATAATGCAATATGATTTTTCATGCCAACCATAATAACTTATTAATACAAGAGGCCCATAAAGACCAGTTAAGCTACACTGCCTCTAGGCTCAATAACCCATACCCTATGTTGTCTACCTTTTGTGAACAAAAATATGACTTAGAAGGTCACCCAAAAAAGAATTATGTACCAGTAAGCATTTCAAAATCAGGACATTTATTTTCTTAGGAAATAATTATCTAAATCTGACACTCTGGGCACAAATAGTAAAACAGCCCCAGCCTATGGTGGCCATGTCTTTTGACCAATCACCATGGCTTGAACGAATCAGGTCTACAAAGTTATTAGAAAATCCGTCGGATACGTTTGAAAGGAAATATTTTCACATAGCCATATAATAACAGCCCCCGCCCCCTGATGGCCATGCTTTTTTACCAATCAACATGGCTTGAAGGAATCTGTTAAAGAGTCACCCAAGGAACATTTCTACAAAATTATTTAGAGATCGGCCAGAAACTTTCAGGGGAAGATTCTTTAAAGTTTGCACTAGAGCCATATACGGCAAAACTGCCATTTCCCATGGTAGCCATGTTTATCGACCAATGAACATGGCTAGAAGGAAACTGACAGTGTCACCAAAGGGTAATTTCTACAAAATTATTTGAATATCGGCCAACCAGTTTTTGATAAGAACATTTTTAAAACTTTTTCTTTTGGTTGCTATGAAAACAAGAATTCTTCATGGATAACAAAAAAGCTGAAGGAATTTTGGTGAGGTCATCGCGAGGTCATTGCTTGCTGTGTAAGTTCATCCAAATTGACCCACTGGTTACAGGAGAGGATTTTGACGCATGGACAACACACGGCGTACAAACTTTGTGCTGGGGTTAGCTTAAAACAAGAGATTATGTTGTAAACCTCGGATGAAAAGCATACAGCAAAACTGTGCAATCATGCACTACTGGGTATGGCAAGGTTGGTTAACATTTGTCATCATAAACTCACTCACAAATCACCTTATATATTTTATAGTCTTAATTTTACCTTTCCATCTCTGACACAAACAAGTTTTGAAAATGTTGTGGCAAAAGAAAATATTGCTCATCATGAGCAATTGCTTCTTTTGCCATATAATGTTTTTGACTGTAGTTAAGAGTTATGCTTTTATTTATATTTTTCCATATTTGTGACTATATGTATAAGTCATCTGCTGCAGATTTATTGTATGTGGAAAAGGGTAAATTATATCCCACATGCAGGCACATTTTAAACATATTCCGCTGACAATTTTTTAAAAATACTGTGACAATTTATTTTTGCCAATGAACAATTATTTTTACTTTTGCCATAATATTTTCAACTACTCATGATTATACATCTTTTTGATCAATAGTATTTCCTGGGGTTAATTTTCACGCATCTTCAGCAGACAATTTTTGATAACATTTTCACTAAAGTAAGAAACAGTTAACCCTATCCCTCATACGACAATTCTGCAGCAGACGACTTTAAACATATTTTGTCAAAAATTGGAAAATCTCTATAATTGAATGGTAACCTATGACTATAAGTAGAAAACATTGTGGCAAAAGGAGAAATTGCTCGCTTTGAGCAATTTCTTCTTTGGACACTATGTTTTCAAAAGTCCGTCTGCTGCAGAGGCATCAGAAAGCATCTATATGAGGGAAAGGGTTAAGCTTATCCTAACATCACAACAATGTTCACAATAAGAGTGTTGATTATTATCATTGTGTCAGTACCACATTTGATCATTTGAGATTAACCCTTTCCCGCCTGCAGACACAATCTGACGCATCTGAAGCAGACCACCTTTGCCACAATGATTATAACTCTTAAGAGAACAATAATTGTACTATCATTTATAGAGCTTTCCATTATTTTTACCAAGATCCACAGTCCACTGCTGCAGATTTGATGGATGGGAAAGAAAAGATCTTGTGCTGTTCTTATCATTTGTAATGCTAACATGGCACTTGAACTCTTAACCCATTTCCCACATACAACAAATATGCAGCAGACGACTTTGAAAACATTTAGACAAAAATATGGAAAATCTCTATAAACGAAAGAACAAGTATTGAATAAAGTTGAACAATTTCTCCATATGCCAAAATGTTTTCAAAAGTCGTCGGCTTCAGAGAAGTCAGAAAGCGTCTACAAGTGGCAAAGGGTTAAGATAGATGACACCTGAGTGACCTAACACTTTCACATACAGCAAATCTGAAGCAGACAACTTTGAAAGCATCTAGATAAAGTTTATAAACAAAAATACAATTATTGGATAGAGTAAAAAAACATTGTGGCAAAAACCATCTGCTGCAGATGCATTATGTCTAGATGTGGGAAAATATAATTATGAGTAAATGCTCTTTTTTTCATATTGATTACAAAAGTTGTCCTTGTCAGATGATGGTTAACCCTTCGCCACATATAGACGCTTTCTTACGCCTCTGCAGCAGACGACATTTAAAAACATAGTGACAAAAGAAGAAATTGTTCAAAACGAGCACTTCCTCCTTTTGCCACAATGTTTACCACTTTTTTCCGTAAATATATCCTCATTTATATGGATTTTACACATTTTTGCTCAAAGGATTTCAAAGTGGTCTGCTGCAGATTTGTTGTATACATGTGGGAAAGGTTTTCACATAGAGAACACATACCCATTTGTACTGGGGATGGTGCAGCAGGCTGTTCAGTTTGTACAACATCCAGGGTCTCCATTTTCGCTTCTTCTGCAGGCTCTGATGTCTGTAAAACAGTAAATAAATAACATTTACACAAAATTAAAATAAATGTTGTCATTTATCTTTCTATTTTTCCTGGTACACTATTCTTGAGTTTAAATGATTAACCATACCCTTATACAACAGCAAACACTTACGAAAATATAAAACGTGGAATTTTTCATAGATCAAATAATTTAACTCTTTCCAACTCTCGGATGCATTCTGACGAGAAATAAGCTCATAAGCAAAGACTCCTTTTGCCACTATGTTTTCAACTCTATTAATTAATGATACTTTCATTTAAAGAGATTTTCAATTGATTGTATTATTGTTGTCAAATTCATCTGCTGGAGATTTATTTTATGTGTTAAGGGGTTCAATGATCCAAGTATAATTATTGAAAAGGGTTCAAAACAATCTTGCAAAAGGAGAACTTGCTCATTATGAACAATTTCCCGAAAGTAGTCTGCTGCAGATGCGCTAAACAGCATCTGCATGTGGTTAAGAATAAAGGTGAATCCACAGTTTTTAGTAATTACAGGTGAATCTACAGTTTATAGTAATTACTCTACCCTGTAGATTTTCCAGCAGATAACAAGACATTGAGGAAAATAGGAAAACATTATCAAAATAGGCACTTTTCCTTTTCCCATAATGTTACTTTTCTCATACTTCAATTTTCAGATGTTCTCAAAGCAGCCGACTTAACCCTTATCCCTCATACGACAATTCTGCAGCAGACAACTTTGAACATATTTTGTCAAAAAATAGAAAACCTCTATAATTGAATGGTTAACCTATAGATGACTAAAAGTGGAAAACATTTTGTCACTATGTTTTCAAAAATATGTCTGCTGCAGAGGCGTGAGGAAGCGTCTATATGAGTGAAAGGGTCAAATACCATATCAGGTAAATGGTTAAAACTGGAAATCACTACATACACAATTATCCTATATGCGTGGGCATGCATCATGCATTACATAAAACATAAAATCCAAAATAAAGTTATTTCAAAACAAATTAATTAAACAAGAATGCTTATCCAGCCACACAAATTCATTATAAATCACATTTTATACATTTATTACAAAACAACTGTAAGACAGCACTATTTTACAAGACAGATACACTAGTATTGAATTGAAGACAGATATTTGGAAACATTCCTTGGCTGATAACCAAAATATTCCTGATACCTGTGTTTTCTTGGAAGAACTGAGAACATATTACAACATAATATCTGATAGACTTTGACTTTATCTGATCTTCTACAACCTTTATCTACTGGTGACTGACTGCCTTCATTTTGGTGGAGGATATTACCCTTTCCCTCAAGTGCTATCTTTTTAGTGACCTCTGCTTTGAAATCATCTGAGTAAAATCTTTCAATATCTGGGAAATTAGATGCAATTTCTTGGAATGGAGTTGAATTCAATTAGAGAACAACAGAAAGAGGTATATATATATGTGCTTCAAAGGTATTTTAAGTTATCTGTAGTAGGCAAATGGTATTCAAATTGCTCACTACCTTCCTTTAGACTGAGAAGAGAATTATCAGATAGTGAGGGACAAAGAATAATTAGGGACATGTGGGGCAGATGAGGATAAGAGGGATTGTCAGATAAAAATGGACAAGTTTGCCTTAAGGTTGCGCAAGGAAATTAAGCTTGCATATAGCAAACTTCCTGTTACCTTCTAGCAAACTTAGAATCAGTTAAGTTTGCGAAAAGCTTGCAAGTTTGCAAAAACAACAACAGGAAGTTGTGAATTTTCAAACTTCCAAAATGGAGGCTAATTTACCATGTGACAGTTAAAATTTAGGCAATGTTTTCACAATACGCTCGGTAGTCATGGATTGTCATCAAATATTATTTTCATAGTGACTTGTAAGTAGGTTTAAAAAAAGATTTGCTATCACAGAATTTACTAAGCAATGAAAATGTTTGCAACTAGCTTGGTAAATGGAAACATTTGACAGGTAAACTTATGTTAAGATCTTACCTTTAAACCTTTTCCTACATAAAGATGCTTTCTGACATCTCTGCAGCAGACCAGTTTTGATAAAAATATGACTAAAGGAGAAATGGTTCATATATGGAAATCAGAATGAGATGAGGATAAGTGGATTGTCAAACGAGCTCGCAATAAAGATAGCTATTGTTCCAATCGCGACTTTGCCAAACTTGCAGTTTTGGTTTGGGATAAGAGACATATGAGAATAAGATAAATTGTCTGATAATAAGGGATATGGAAATCAGAGTGAGATGAGGATAAGTGGATTGTCAAATACTAAATAATAAGGGATATGGGAGGCATATGAGGATAAGAGGGATTGCCAGATTACAAATTAATGGAATATTGCATATACAAAAGTCCCCCAATTTTTAAGTTGAAAAACCTACATTATTCTGTCAAACTTCACTTTAGAGTTATGCCCCTTGACATATTATCTTCTAATGGTCATGATTAAATGAGTAAAGTTCTAGAGTTGAAGACATGAAATTGCGAAACAAAGTCTTCAAGTCTGACCTTAACCTTCGGAGAATAATTGTGTGAAGTTATAACAAAATCCATTCAAGCATGTAGAAGACACAGCCCAGACTTGTTAGAAAAGCTTAAGAACATTTGAGCCCAAATAGTGACCTTGACCTTGAGAGTAAGTGGCTGGGTGATGTGCATAACACTTCATCTTGCTACAAAGATGTGTGTGAAGTACCAAACTCCAGGTACCGTAAGTATGTGGAAGACACGGCCTGGACATCAAAGAAAAGCCCGAGAATGTTTCAGCCCAAAGTGCTTGTAGGAAGGGAGTGATGTGCATGACACATCATCTTGTTATGGAGAATAATTGTGTGAAGTAATATCACAATCCATTCAAGCATGTGGTAGATACAGCCTGGACAAGAGCAAACCTATAGTCCCCTATAACGGTCTCTGACGGGTAGGGGACTAATAAGGGTATGGTAAGCAGATGAGGATAAGAGGGACTGTCAGATAATAAGGGTAATTTGGTGCAGATAAGGATGAGATGTATTGTAATAAGGGACAGAGGAGTCATATGGAGATAAGATGAATTGTCAAATCATAAAGGACAGGAGAGGCATATGAGGATAAGAGGAATTGTCAGATAATAAGGGACATATGAGGATAAGAGGGATGGTCAGATAGTAAAGGACATATGGGAAAGATGAAGATAAGAGGAATTGTCAGATAATTAGGGACATGGGAGGCAGATAAGGATTAGATGGATTGTCAGATAAGAATAAGACTGATTATAAGATTATAGGGGACATGGGAGGCATGTGAGGTTAAAGAGGGATTGTCAGATAATCAGGAAGGGACATGGGAGGCATTTGAGGATAAAAGGAATTGTCAGATAAGGGACATGGGTGCATATGAAGATTAAATGGATTGTCAGATAATAAGGGACAGCGGGGCATATGAGGACAAGAGGGAATTTGTCAGATTGTTGTTTGGAACTGTTTTTTGTAAACGTTTGGCTTATCTGATTGTAAAGATCCGCACTCTTACACATTGGTTCAAACCTGTCTCCTACCTGTCTCCTATCTATTTACGAACACAATTGTGAAGTTTTTCACTTCTAAAAATTCCAGGCAACAATATGGGAAACTCTATAAATGAAAGTTAACTTATTGAGTAGAATTGGCAACATCGGTAAAAGGAGAAATGCTGCATATGAAGCAAAATGCATTTGCATATATATAGGAAAGGGTTAATATGTGTTGTGTTTTAGTTGCAATACACTGCTGAGGTCTTAAAGCGACTGAAATCCAGATGGCACGAAAAAAAAAAAAAAAAAAAAATATCGAATTCGCCCTAAATGTATAGAGGATCTTACATGAGTGCTTATTTGTTATTGTTTTTATGAAACGAGTCGACTGAAATAATATGACGCGAGGCTTTGCCGAGCGCCATATTCGTTTCAGTCGCCGAGTTTCATAAAAACAATATCAAACTAGAGATTGCTTTTTTGAAAAAGCGCTTGTCTCCCCATTTGTGTGGTCGTAGGGGAGGAAAAGAAATGATGGAGATGAATTTTTTAGTTTTGGACTGGAGATGAAGCAACAGTGACAATCCTCAGTTATTGAGCGGGAACCATTTTTCAGCTGAGGGTTACCATGACCTTGGTCTTTGACCCAGTGACCTTAAAATCAATAGGGGTCATTTGCTGCTGGTGACCAACCTGCACACCAAGTATGAAGTTCCTGGGCCCAAGCAATCTTCAGTTATTGAGCCGAAACCATTTTTCAGCCAAAGGTCACCTTGACCTTTGACCTACTGACATCAAAATCAATAGGGGTCATCTACAGGTTAGGACCAAGCTGCACACCAAGTATGAAGTTCCTGGGTATAAGTGTTCTTGAGTAAAACACATTTTTCAGCTGAAGGTTACTGTGACCTTCGACATTTGACCTTGTGACCTCAAAATCAAACAAATTCAATAAAGGTCATTTACTGGTTAGGACCAACCTGCACACCAGGTATGAAGTTCCTCAACATAAGCATTCTTTAGTTATTGAGAGGAAACCATTTTTCAGCTGAAGGTTACCATGACTTTGACCTTTAAGCTAGTGACCTCAAAATCAATAGGGGTCATCTACTGGTGGTGACCAACCTACACACCAAGTATTAACTTCCATGGCCAAAGCATTCTACAGTTATTAAGCAAAAACAATGTTTCAGCTCATTGTCACTGTGACCTTTCAGCTCAAGGTCACTGTGACCTTGACTTTGACCTCAAAATTAATAGGGTCTTCTACTGGGCATGGCCAACCTGCATACCAAGTATGGAGTTCCTCGGCCCAAGCGTTCTTCAGTTATTGAGCGGAAACCATTTTTTACCTCACAAGGTCACCATGACCTTGACCTTTGACCTTCTGACATCAAAATCAATAGGAGTCATCTACTAGTCATGACCAACCTACATACCAAGTATGAAGATCCTATGCCCAAGCGTTCTTCAGTTATTGAGCGGAAACAAGTGTGACGGATGTGACCTTGACCTTTGACCTTAAAATTGATAGGGGTCATTTGCTGGTGGTGACCAACCTGCACATCAAGTATGAAGTTCCTGGGCCCAAGCAAAAACTATTTATCAGCTCATTGTCACTGTGACCTTTCAAGCTCATGGTCACTGTGACCTTGACTTTAGACGTACTGACCTCAAAATCAATAGGGGTCTTCTACTAGGCATGGCCAACCTGCATACCAAGTATGGAGTTCCTCAGCCAAAGCGTTCTTCAGTTATTGAGTGGAAATCAGCTACTGGTCATGACCAACCTGCATACCAAGTATGAAGTTCCTACGCCCAAGCGTTCTTCAGTTATTGAGCGGAAACAAGTGTGACAGACGGAAGGACGGAAGGAAGGACGGAAGGACGGACGGAACGGGCAAAAACAATATGTCACCCCCATAATAAGCACGAATGTAAGATTCTATTTATCACATAACACCATAAAAAGATTGTTTTCAATCTTTATATTGATTTTTCTTCGTCCTCATATAAACAGTGACCGAAGTTCACCCCGAAGTTCTAATGCATACTTCCACTGTAAAAAGTAGTCCCTATCAATAACCTTTTGATTTTATACAAAATTAGCAACAAGGCACTTATAACATTTCATTTATCGAGATTTATTCTCTTTAAACAATATTTTTAATAAATGCCGAAATTGACAGAACAATTTGTAAACACTATGCTGTCATTTAAAGTGATGTCACACTGGAGTGACGTCACACGCGTGCTGTGAGTCGGCTATTTATGTAACTAGTTACATATGATATTTATGTCACTGCTTTATGTCACTCCTGTAGTTCAAGTTATGTGATAATATTCTTTATGTTATTCAAGTAAAACCAGGGTAGAAAATGTATTGTTTTTTATCAATAAAGTGAACTCGAGTCGTTTTCAATTGTCCCGATGAAGGGGTTTCCTATTTAAAAATACTTACCCCGTTACTGACAGTGTAGAATCTGCGAAGGAAAGAAGTTGCGAAGGAAAAAGTATCGAAAACAAGAAAATCTCACCGATTATAGGGGTATGTAATATGTCGGTTATCATATTTTAATGCCCCAAATACAAAAATAACACTTATTTTCTTAAAATTGGATTTTTTTTTTTTTCGACAGTTGGGTATCTGGAGTTCAGTCGCTTTAAAGAAGGGTCCAAGAAGGATTCAAAACCTTCTGCTGACAACATGTTTTACAGTTTCCATGCTTTGAAAACATTAGATGAAAAAATAACATCTGGAGAAATGGAGAGTCCGATAGAATTGAAACCACTGTGGGGAAAAAGACATTTTGTTTATTATGAGCAATTTTTCCTCTGTCTACTGTACACTGGTTTCAAACGTTATCTGCTCAAAAAGTCATAGGTAAGAAGGAAAGGGTTTTAACCAAGGTATGAACAACTCAAAGACAAACATTTACCTTATGAAAAATCCCCCTCAGTCTTTTACGAAAACTGTGAAAAGAGCCTAACACCTGCTTATCAGCCATACTTCCATGACTGACTTATATATTAACGCCAAACATCTCTATACTGTTTATACACACTCAGCTCCAGGATATAACAAGCATTTTACTTACATCTCAACTTAACCCTATGTTACTGATAGTCCTTGCAATCTACTTGACAATAACAGTGAAAAGGGAGCACAATGGTTTAAAATGAGAAATGACAGAAAGTAACAATCAACAGAACACCCTGGTTCCAAATCTTTATCCCAAACCCTATAGATCATTACATAGCAGTTGCTCCATTGTTTTTATGTTACTGTGTAATCATTTTCACATGATTATGGTAGTGCCAGGTACATGCTTAATTGTCAGTGTGTATAATATAATGCCAGGTAAAGTTGACTCTCATAGATCTACATAGTGATCCTCATTCCTGTGTACACAGTAACAATAGTACTAGTCAACCCTTTCCCACATACAACAATTCTGCAACAGACAATTTTGAAAACATCTAGACAAAAGTGTGGGAACTCTCCATGACCATTGAATAGAGTTAAAAACAGTGTGACAAAAGGAGAAACTGCTCATCATGAGCAAGCTTTCCTTTTGCCACAATGTTTTCAAAAGTCACCTGCTTCAGAGTCATCAGAAAGCATCTTTAGTTGGGAAGTGCTACATGAGAAGCAACCTTAGTTTATTTGGGGACAAATCTACTCACAGATCATTATTAAATCACATTCATGCCATCCTCATGCACATTTTAGAGATAAAACAGAAGGTATTTTATTTAAATGTCTAACCTCCTGAACACTGTTTAAAGTGTCCGACTTGATGATTGGCTTGGACTCCATTTTATCCGTTGTTGTGTCACTTTCACAACACATATAGTTTGTACACTCTTTAAAACATGTCCACATATCAAATATCCTTCAAACTTGGTAATCATAAATGTTCAATTAATTGTAATTTCTCTATTACAAGAAATAGAACATTATGGACACAAAACAGGAGACAATAGAAAGCATTTCAGATGGCAAATGAGATATTGTTCATCATGACAGAGCAACTGTTATAACATTTCAGATGCATCCAATATATTTTAACCCTTTCCCTAATTGGTGACAACATTGCCGGCAACTGTAGAGAACATAGTGGGAAAGATAGAATTCACTTGTTTTGAATAATTGCTCCTTTTTCCCTGATGATCTAAAGCTATGCATCTTTTAGTTTAGATTAAACTTGCTTATTTTACATCAATAGCAAAACAAGCTGTCAGCCTATATTATTAAATCAATCTCAATGTTTGTTTCCTGTAACCTCCCCATTTATCTAAGGGAAAAATCTCAAAAGCAGGAACCTGCTAATCACAGGATTTGAACCTGGGACCTTATGTACAAAAGTCCAACACTTTCAACTGCACATGTGTCTTCCACAAACCCCATTTAATACATTATTTTGACAAATTTGGATATATATAACACTAAATTCCACAGATCTTTTTAAAGCTGACAACATGAAAAGTATCATATCAGAAATGATGAACCATCATGCATGCATTGCAGTATAGGTGCTTATAAATTTATACTCAAAATTATTTCTTAACCCTTTCCCAATTACAGACACATTTTCTCAGTACAGAAACCGTACTTATAAAGTTATACACCAATTGCTTAACCCTTTCCCAATTACAGACACATTCTCTCAGTACAGGTACTTAAAAAGTTCTACAACAATTTCTTAACCCTTTCCCAATTACAGATACATTTGAATTCATCTGTAGTAAATGATTTTTGAAAGCATTGTTGTAAAACAGAAATTGCTCATCATGAACAAATAAAAAAAAAAATACCTTTAGTTTAATTAAGGAGATTTTCAATATTCAAAATGTTTGCTTAGATGTTTTCAAAGTCAGATATTTTGTATGTGGGAAAGGGTTAAACAGATTCTAGGAATATACATGTAGTCAATAGTTGTTTTTCACAGTTTAGTTTTAATCCTTTCCCACATTCAACGAATCTGCAGCTGATGACTTATGAAAATATGCATGTACATGTAAAAATAGAAAACATCTTTATAAATGCAACTATCATTATTGAAAAGAGTTGAAAATTTACAAAGTGACAAAAGGAGAAATTGCTCATTATGTTTTCAGATGTCGTCAGCTGCAGTGGCGTCAGAAAGAGTCTATATGTTAGAAAGTTTTATCCTTTTAGCATTTGTACACAATTTATCATAGTTATATTAATCCCTCTCCATGAGATATATAACAGTTTTCCCCCCATGATTTTTTGCAAATGATGTCAAAATTTAATGATGTGTGCATCAATTATGTTAGTGTATTTAGTAATACATGTACTGTTAATTTTGTTGTATTTAAACTACAAGTACTGGTGCCAGCATGACAACTTTTAAACACCATCCCACATACATACGCTTTCTGGCGCCTCTGGGGCAGGCACTTTGTACCTTTTTTTGAAAAACTCTAAGAGAAGGCAAGGGTTAACAATCCACAATTTTATGAATATAAATAATTTTTCTACAGAAACTTCATTTTCATTTTAAAAAGTACTTGACCAGTACCAAATTATTATATTTTATGTGTTTTCACAACGTAAATTTATCACTCCTTGGGAGATTGAACAGTTTCCCTGGTGACATTTTGCAAATGCTGTCATCAAATTTCATGATTATGATCAATTTCTCCTTTTGCCACAGTGTTTCCCAATGTCACCCGCAGCAGATGCATCAAAAAGCATCTATAAGTGGGAAATGGTTAACACCATGCCCAATCACCCTGGATCGATTGGATGAAACACCATGCCCAATCATCCTGGGATATTTAAAATGACAGGACGGAAAACTAATAACCTGACTAACTGTTCTAAATCAAAAACATAGGAGGAAAAAAGAGAAAAATCAACACTATAACTTGAGCATTTCCCTCTTTTCCAACTGTATTTTTTATTTCTGTTAACTAATAGTGTCAAATGATATAACGTTTGTACACAAGACAATTTCATAGTTGGTTACACTAGAAATACCAGAGCAGGTACTCGGTTACTTCACCGACAATTTTAAAAAGTTAAATATAAGTTATCCACAAATAAATCACAAGAAAGTTCCTCAGGAGTATGTATCTTATCCCTAATTTCCCAGTCAGCATCACAATGTTCTACCTATCACCCTTCCTATCATGTCAGTAATAGCTCCATACACCACACAAGATTAAACCCTTTCCCACATAGATGGTTTCTGAAGTCTCAGAGGCAGACAACTTTTGAAAATATGGTGGCAAAGGAGAAATTGCTCGTAATTTTCAACTTTATTCAATAATATTTATTGTTCTTTCATTGAGAGATAGCATATTTTTGTAATAATGACTTCAAAGCTGTCTGATACAGATCTGTTGTATTTGGGAAAGGATAAAGACATTTTACCTGATATCTGCTTTACATATGTCTGGGGAAAGTGTTGTAACATTTGAAAGAGAATAAAAGACATAGTGGGACCCGAAGAGTGTTGTTATGAGGTATTTCCTCTACAAAATTGCAAACAAGCCATTTTCCTCAGTTTTTCTACTGTATCTCAAAATAAGGCTTAAACTTGTCTACATTTTAACACTGACATATTGCTTCTTCAGGTGTTTGAAGTAAATGACTTGTAAAATCATTAACCCTTTCCCTCATATATATATAGACGCTTTCTGATGCCTCTTTAGCAGACGGCTTTTTGAAAACATAGTAACAAAAGAAGAAATTGCACAAAACGTGCAATTTCTCCTTTTGTCACAATGTTTTCCCCTTTAAGTCATAGGTAAACCATTCAATTATAGAGATTTTCCATTTTTTGACAAAATATGTTCAAAGTCGTCTGCTGCAGAATTGTCGTATGAGGGAAAGGGTTAAAGCAGACGGCGTTTTGAAAACATAGTGACAAAAGAAGAAATTGCACAGAACGTGCAATTTCTCCTTTTTGTCACAATGTTTTCCACTTTTAGTCATAGGTTATCCATCTGACAAAATATGTTCAAAGTCGTCTGCTGCAGAATTGTCGTATGAGGGAAAGGGTTAAAGCAGACGGCGTTTTGAAAACATAGTGACAAAAGAAGAAATTGCACAGAACGTGCAATTTCTCCTTTTTGTCACAATGTTTTCCACTTTTGGTCATAGGTTATCCATCTGACAAAATATGTTCAAAGTCGTCTGCTGCAGAATTGTCGTATGAGGGAAAGGGTTAACCTTTTCCCACAGACTAATTTGAAGTCATTTAGTAAAAGATGTGGAAACTCTCTATAAACAAAAACAAAAATAATTGAACAATTTGGCAAAAGGAGAAATTGATCTTGATGAGCTGTTTGCCATAATGTTTTCAAAAGTCAGCTGCAGAGGTGTCAGAAAGAGTCTGTATGTGGGAAATGGTGTATCTAGCACTAGGCAAACAGTTAGGGTTGTAAGAACCAAGAAGGAATGCTAGACATGGCTGAAAATGCAGAATAATCACTGTTCATTAGTATGATGTCTGAGGTATCTCGCTGTCTGAACTCGACTTCCGAGTGCGCTATATACCTATAGTATGATAGTTACATCCAGAAACAGCTCACTTATTCATGCTCCTTGTTACACAAATCTGTACTAGGCTAGGAAATGTGCCTTAATTGTCCTGGACACTCCACCATGACCGCACCGACTTGGGATTGAACAAAGCTATCCACTTGGCCAAGGTGGATTCCTAACAATGTAGAGAGGTCTCGATAAGGAGGAGTTATATGCTCTTTTCCCCACAATATCTCTTATTATCAAACAAAACATGGAAAATCACTATAATTGAATGGTTTACCTATGACTTAAAAGGGGAAAACATTGTGACAAAAGGAGAAATTGCACGTTTTGTGCAATTTCTTCTTTTGTTACTATGTTTTCAAAAAGCCGTGAAAACATAAGCGCTTTTCCCCACAATATCTCTTATTATCAAACAAAACATGGAAAATCTCTATTTAAATTGAATGGTTTACCTATGACTTAAAAGGGGAAAACATTGTGACAAAAGGAGAAATTGCACGTTTTGTGCAATTTCTTCTTTTGTTACTATGTTTTCAAAAAGCCGTGAAAACATAAGCGTCAAATAAATGATTTTCGAACATGAAATATACACCTTAATTACTTATCTAGAGCTTTTTATAATGTAACATCAGTAAATCAATCCTTCAGCACATACAATTTATGCAGCAGTTAACATTTGAACTTAACTAAGATCCAAACCAAAATAACAAGAGCTGTCGGAGTACAGCACGCTCGACTATTCAACCGCTTATTAGTTACTGAGATATGGACTCGAATGTAGTTGAATGCAAAACATTAATCAGAATTTCTTAACCCATTACTTTGCAGTAGCGCCGGAGAGCGCTGCTATCAATTACTTTGCAATAGCGCCGGAGAGCGCTGCTAACCATTATCGCCTGAGAGCGCTACTGTTTTTGTATCTAATGTAATCTTTTTACAGCAAATGTTCTGTGAAGTAATGGGTTCAAGGGTGATAATTTGCATTATATGCAGGATAGAGTTACCTAACTTGATTATTTACATAGGTGTGATGGATGGGAAGGGTTTCAATGGAATGCATCAAGTAGCTACTAAGATGTAGTTGCATGCAAAACTTTAACCATAATTTCTAAGTAAACAAGAGCACCGCTTACGGCACAGATGCTTGACTGATAGAAAACAAAAACAAGAGGGCCATGATGGCCCTGGATCGCTCACCTTAATTATACAATGTACTACAATGCAAAATACATCAGGACAATTATTCTGAATGCAACCTCCATAGTGTTAACAATATTTTCCTTCATTTGGCCTAGTGATCTATATTTTTTTACCTGATATGACCCATATTCCAACATGGACTAGATATTATCAAGACAACATTCTGACAAATTTTCAACTTGCTCAAAGTAAAAATGCGGCCATCCGGAGTTTGAACAATATTTTCCTTTATTGACCTTGTTTCTGACTCTACATGATCCATATTCGATCTTGGCTTAGATATCATTTAGATAAACATTCTCATAAAATGTCAAGCTGCTGTAGCAAAAAATGTGTCATCTACAGAGTTAACAAGATGTTCCTTCAATTTGGCCTAGTGACCTAGTTTCTGACCCAATATGACCCATATTCGAACTTGGCCTAGATATCATTTAGACAAACATTCTGACCAAATTTCAAGCTGCTGAAGCAAAAAATGTGGCATCCAAAGTGTTAACAAGATTTTCCTTCAATTTGGCCTAGTGACCTAGTTTTTGACCCTGCATGACCCATATTCGAACTTGACCTAGATATCATCAAGCTGCTGAAGCAAAACATGCGGCTTCTACAGAGTTAACAAGATTTTCCTTCAATTTGGCCTAGTGACCTAGTTTCTGACCCAATATGACCCATATTTAAACTTGACCTAGATATCTTTAAGACAAACATTCTGACAATATTTCAACATGCTCAAGTTGAAAATGTGGCCTCTACAGTGTTAACAAGATTACCCTTTAATTTGGCCTAGTGACCTAGTTTCTGACCCGATATGACCCATATTCGAACTTGACCTAGATATCTTATAAGACAAACATTCTGACAAAATTTCAAACTGCTGAAGCAAAAATTGCGGCCTCTAGAGTGTTAACAAGATTTCGCTTCAATTTGACCTAGTGACCTAGTGACCTCGTTTTTGACCTCATATGGCCCAGTTTCGAACTTGTCCAAGATTTGATGGAGATGAATGTTCTGATACACTTTCATGAAGATTGGATGCAAAATGTAGCCTGTAGAGTGTTAACAAGCTGAAATGTTGACGACGCACGACGGACAAAATGTGATCACAATAGCTCACCTTGCACTTCGTGCATAGGTGAGCTAAAAAGCTGAGCTGAACAAAAAAACACGCCGCCGCCGACGACACCAGGGTCATGACAAGGGCAAAAAACCTAAAAAGGGCAATCATTTGCATCATATGCAAGATAAGAGTTATTTTACTTGGTTGTGTATATAGATTTGGAAGGGTTGTATAAAGTTTAAATACAATGCTTCAAGTACTTACTGAGATTATGGACTCTTAATGTAGTCTTAACGCAAAACTTCAACAATATTTTCTAAAGTAAAAAAGGGCCATAATTTGCATTATAAGCTAGATAGAGATATCATACTTGATTGTGCACATAGTGGTGATGGTTGGGAAGGGCTGTATAAAGTTTCAATGCAATGCATCAAGCAGTTACTAAGATATGGTCTCTTAATGTAGTTGCACGCAAAACTAATAGAAAGTCCAACAAGAGTGCCAAATGTCACAAAATACGCCCGTCCTATTTTTATGAGACCAAGTATAGTGATAATCGGTTGTACGTCAGGCAAATTTAGAGAGCGGACACTGTTGATATAGTTTTGGCCATTTCGAGGGATATAAGTGTAGAGTGACTAAGATAACGTGGTTAGTTATCGAACCTGACCAAGATATTCTGCCCATCAACATAATTATTGTCTAAATTGGTAATGATCAAATACAATGAATCAAGTGATATGGCTGATTATAGCACTTGTCCCGAGTTATTATGCCCATACACATTCTGACTAAATTTGGTGATGATTGGATAAAAGCTTCAAAAGTTATTGATGGGACAAGGTAATTTTTATAATTAACGGGCAATAACTCTGCAAATACACATTCTGACTAAATTTGGTGGTGACAGGACAAAGGCTTTTAAAGTTATTTAATCGGACAAGACTGATGTTAGGTAATTTCTGAAATTAAAGGGCGATAACTCTAGTGACTCAAGCATTATGGCTTGTTGTAGAACTTATTCAAGACACTATGCCCATACACATTCTGACTAAATTTTGTGATGGTTAGATAGAGGCTTCTAAAGTTATTGATCGGGCATTACCTATTTGAGGTAATTTCTATAATTAAAGCGCAATAACTCTAGAGTGACAATAGCGATATGGCTAGTTATCGAACTTGTCCAAGATATTATGCCAAATCACATTCTGACTAAATTTTGTAATGATGGGACAAAGGCTTCTCAAGTTAATTAGCCGACAAGACCAATTTTAGGTAATTTCTATAATTAAAGGGTGATAACTCGTGATTGACTTGAGCGATATGGCTAGTTATCAAACTTGTCCAAGATATTATGCCAATACCCATTCTGACCAAATTTGTAGATGATGGGACAAAGGCTTCTCAAGTTATTTAGCTGACAACATACTGGACGCCGCCCGCCCGCCTGTATGCCGCAGGTAAAACTATAATACAATCCTTTTTTTCAAAACAGGCGTATTTAAAGGACCATAACTTGCATACAATAAAGGATAGAGTTATCTTACTTGATAATCTACATAGGTGTGATAGTTGGGAAGTGTTATACTTCATTTTAAATGCAATGCATCATGTAAATACTGAGATATGGACTCTTAATTTAGTTGCACGCTAAACTTTAAATAGAATTTTTAACAAGAGCACCGCGTACGGCACAGACGCTCGACTGATAGGGAGAAAAAAAAAAAAAATTAGCTAAACAAAAAGCCCACGACGCCAGGGTCATGACAATAGCTCTCGTTTTTTTCAAAAGTCGAGCTAAAAAAAACAAGAGGCCCATGAGGGCCTATGCTCTACTGGCATTGATCTGGCATGTTTCAAAAGGAACCAATATGTCATCAATATTCAAATACCATCTAAGTTTGGTGAAGATCAGATAGTAAATGGAAGCTCTATTGTGTTCACAAGCTGTATTATAGCAATTTTGACAATTTCAAGGGCCATAATCCAGCCATGCATGGGTAGATCTGGCTGTTTTTTAGAAATGAACCAAACTCTCATGGATATCTAACTACTGTATAAGTTTGGTTGAGATACAATCAAAAGTGAAGACTGTATCATGTTAACAAGCTCTTTTATAGCAGTTTTGACCATTTCAAGGGCCATAATCCAGTCATGCATGGGCGGATCTGTGGCTGGTTTTCGAAAGGAACCAAGCTCTCATGGATATTTAACTACTGTATAAGTTTGGTTGAGATACAATCAAAAGTGAAGATTGTATCGTGTTAACAAGCTCTTTTATAGCTATTTTTACCATTTCAAGGGCCATAATCCAGTCATGCACGGATCTGGCTGGTTTTCGAAAGGAACCGAGCTCTCGTGGATATCTAACTACTGTATAAGTTTGGTTGAGATATAATCAAAAGTGAAGACTATATCGTGTTAACAAGAAATTGTTTACGGACGGACGGACGCACGCACAACGGACAAATCACCACGACATAAGCCCTTCTGGCCTTTAGCCAGTAGAGCTAACAAGAGCTGTCGGAGGACAGCCCGCTCGTCTTTTTTAGTGCTTGACAATAAAACAAAACTTTTTTGAGTGATCGAGAAAACTTAACCAAGTACTTTGTCATATTATTTGGTACTTTATAAGTCGAAAAAGAGTCATTATTCTTACAAAAACCTTTTTATGCACTCTTGGATGTTGGTGGAGGTAATGATGGTAAAAAGATTTTTATAAATGTTAAAGCTATATCTCTAAATGTTTTGCAAAAATTTGATTTGTATGAATAACTTAACCAAAATTATAAACCGAACAAAGACAAAACTTGACAGAGTTATGTACCCTTGTCTGTTGATGGAGGTAATGATGATAAATAAGTATTGTAAGTGTATAAGTTAAATCACTAATGGTTTTGAAAAAAAGTAAATTGGTACAAAAAAACTTAACCAAAATTCTAAGTCAAAAAGGGCCATATTTCTTACAAAATTATGTACTCTTGTCTGTTGATAGAAGTAATGATGGTGGATATGTGTTGTAAGTTTCGAAGCCATATCTGTATTAAATGGTTTTGAAAAAAGTGAATTGGTACAAACAACTTAATCAAAATTCTAAGTAAAAAAAGGGCCATAATTCTTACAAAAACCTTGACAAAGTTATGTACTCTTATCTGTTGATGGAGGTAATGATGGTGAATAAGTGTTGTAAGTTTCAAAGCAATCATGTAAGCTTGTAATTTTGCATTAACCCTTTCCTTCATACATAAAATCTGCAGCAGATGACTTTGAAAACATTGAAAATGTCTACAAATGAAAGTACAATTTTTTAAAAGAGTTCAAAACATTGTGACAAATGGAGAAATTGCTCATGATGAGTGTTTCTACTTTTTCCCACAAAGTTTTCAAAAGATGTCTGCTGCAAATGAGCTAAACCATGTCTGTAGTTGGGAAAGGGTTAAATGTATCTATAGGCAAAGTTTTGTTTAAAAAATTCTTAAATTATCTCTGGTTTTGTTAAGGAAAAGCAAACAATACAAAATTTCTCATAAAATGCATTTGTTATTTTTTTGAATAACTTACTTGGCCCTATGGGCTTGGTCTGTTTAAGGTTCCCCCTCATGTGTACTGGATGAATAAAAGTAAGGCCAATAATACGCTAATCCAATCAATTTTAATTGACACAGTTGTGTCCCTTGTTACAAAATATTTAAGTTTTTCAAACATAAAAATCAGTGCTTATTTTGGGATGCTCTTGGACAAGGAATTTCCAAGTATTTTCTGATTCTATTTAAGAAATGATGAATCAGGCGAGTTTTACAAACAAGGAATGTTTCCTTCAAGAACTTTAGCACAATATCTTAAAATAGTGGTGTTCTCAAAGGGTTTCTTAGTTATTTGTTAACACTGCCGTTGCATTTAATAATTTTTCAGAAGTGAAAATGGAACAGTTTTCTCACACTTGTACACCAAACAACATTCTTCCAAGGTAGCTGGCTACCAGTCTATTCTTGGTTGATTGATTGATTTTGATGACATTTTGGACTGTATTTCAGTCATATCACAGCAGCCAGTTCACCTTATGCTTGCTTCCTTGCCTTCTCACACATGAACTCAACAAACCATTCTTCCTAGGTAACTGGTTACCTTCCCATCAAAGCTAATTATCCTATTGTAAGAAGACATATGACCCTTGTCAAACAGATCATTCTTGAAAACAAGTGTGACTATACTTGGTTAAAAGTGCAATTCCATATTATTGTTGAGATGTTTTCAAAGTTGTCTGCTATTGTTGTATGTGGTAAAGGGTTAAGACAGTGCTGATACATAGCTTGATCTTATATTAATAATACACATGCAACAAAAATTCACTGATATCCCTTCCCACACACAACAAATCTGCATCAAACAACTTAAAAAAATCTAGGGATATGAAATATTTCTTTAATTAAAAGTATTATTATTGAATAGAGTGTAAAACATTGAAGCAAAAGTATAAATTACTTATCATGAGAAATTTCCCCTATTGCACAATGTTTTAGTCATTTTCTGCAGAGTTATCAAAATGCATCTGTGTGTGGGAAAGGGTTATCTGACATACATACTTCCTCACAGGATGTCCAGATGGCAGAAGCTACATTCCCCATGAAATGAATATATCACACATGTAGTTTCACTCACCTATCACCTTCCACATTGTGTATTAGCAATAAGACTGGTACCCTGCTATACATGCATACACATGTATCCATTATTGAAAGAGAGGCAGTTACTAAGCCACCAAGCTGAGTGATATCACATACACTTACAAGAGAAAGTTGATGCAAGGCATCAATGTTGCCGGAAAAGACTGCATTGATTTATTTATGTATTCTTGACTTTCCTTAGTCTATTCAAACATTAGGAACGTAGTAATGAAAACATTTGCTTATAAATTTTATATACATACCTATACATTAGGGTATCTATAAAAAATTAACGAAATGTGTACACATTTATCTGGCTTAAATTTAATTTTGCTGTTGTTACTTATTTAAATAATAGTATTCATTCATATAATTTCAATGTTTGTCAATCTTATTCGAATCACAAGGTAAATATCCTGGTATTGCTTTAAAGGGAGGTAATTTGAAGAAAACAAAAGTCTTCAAAAGGAGAAATATATCAGCATTACCGTCTACAGTTTAAATTGTTCTATTGTTTGTGGATTTAAAAATGTTCTTTTTTTCTTATTTCTACATGTACAACGAAATATTGCGGCTTCTCTTTGACGCTTTGCGTCAAACATTCGTCTTGTACTTGTCTAAAATAAAATAATATCACTCGCTTTTTCATATCGAAATGCGCATGCGCGAAAATCGATGTTAAAGGTCACGAAACTACACAACAGAATAGGGTCTATATTTAGCTTAGAAACAGTTTCTACTTTAGATATTCATGGATTAACATTATTAAATGAATTCTACACAAATCAAGACATCTCTTTGAACATGAAAACAACATTTAGTAAGTTAAAATTGCTATTAAAAGGAGAATCCGAAATTGACCTCAATGATGACACATAAGAGTCTGCATTAGGGGGTGTTGGTTCACGTCTTGAAGGGACCACTTTTGTCTTCGTAAATAAGACAAAAAACTTAAATGCGAGTGAAATAAAAAAAACTGCAAACATTAAAAAATCGGAATATTTATTTCATTTTAGATGTGTCAGTTATTAGTGTTCGTAAACAACCACAATTGTAATATGTTCAAATCATCTAGATTTGTTTCTTTCTAATAATAAGCCGCCCTCCCATGTGATTTCCGAAAAGCTATTAAAAATAGAAGTCGCGGGCTTCTGCCCGGCGACTAATAACTGAATACATAATACCTGGTGGGGATTTTTTTTAGTATTCCTTATTGAAAACACATCAATACAACAATCATGGAACATTTGGATAAATTATGGCATTAATTTGAATGAAGTACTTGCGTGGAATGGGATTATTTATTGTATGCTTTTGATGATTCAGGGTTTAGAGGAAAAGTGCAAAACATACAATCTTTCATTTTTAGGTTTTCCATATTACTGCACTGATGATTTCAAAAGTTGTCTGCTGAAGATTTGTTGTATGTGGAAAAGGGTCAAACAAAATGACCTCGCTGATAATTCCTAGGTTAAAAAGTCATTGACTTTTTTAAAGCAAGAGGGCCTAACCTCATCCCATGATGGCGGCCATGTTTTTCGAACAATCAACATAGCTTGAAGGAATCTCATAGAGTTAGTTTCTTTAAAATAATATGAAAATCGGCCAAATAGTTTTGGAAAGGAAGATCTATTAAAGTTTTCATTAAAGTGAAGCCATTGTAAGCAGACTATCAAACCTGCCCTTTGGTGGCCATGGCTTAAAGGACGACCACGCCGCCGCCAACAAAAAACCTTAACCGGACGACCACGCCGCGGACGACACCAGGGTCATGACAATAGCTCTCGTTTTTTCAAAAGTCGAGCTAAAAATAGCTCACAATGAGTAATTTCTTCATTTCCAGAAATGTTTTCAATTAATTTAAATAAACATAGAACACTTCATTAATAGAAACTTTCAAAGTGACCTGCTGGCCTCAATATTTGTTGTATGCGGAAAAGGGATGAAAAATCAAGAATTTTATTTGGTGATTTAACCTAATAAAGATTATAGTTTCGGCTAGTAAAACCTGCATGAGGAGAGATTTTAATTCAAATGAACAGGGCTCTGCGAAAAACAAATCGTAAGGCATTTGCGATCAGTGTAGATCTAGATCAGTAAGATCTGGTTCTGCACTGTTTGCCAATTTTAAATTAGTAATTGAAGGTTTCCAGGGAACCTCAGTAAAACAGTATCCATTTGCATCCCTTAGCATGTTAGCACAGGCAGGTCTTCTTCCTCATGTGTAATTATTATCCCTTTCCCTCATACGACAATTCTGCAGCAGACGACTTTGAACATATTTTGTCAAAAGATAGAAAATCTCTATAACTGAATGGATAACCTATGACAAAAAGTGGAAAACATTGTGGCAAAAGGAGAAATTGCACGTTTTGTGCAATTTCTTCTTTTGTCACTATGTTTTCAATAGGCCGTCTGCTGCAGAGGCGTCAGAAAGTGTCTATATGAGGGAAAGGGTTATATGCCTTAGGTTGGTTTTTACAGAGCACCATTTAAATGGTGATGATGATGCCAAATGTTCCTGTGTTACAAGTAACTGTGTGTACATGCATGGATTAGAAGGGCTTCAACAGGAAACTAGGAACATAATTATCTTCTTATCTCTCTACAGGTAAAAACTATAGCAGATACCCTTCCCCACATACAATAAGTCTAAAGCAGACCACTCCAAAAACTTTAGTGCAACAATTTGAAAAAAATCTCTGAGTGAATTAAAGGATTCATATTACTCAATCATTATGAGAAATTTCTCCTTTTGCCTCAATTGTTTCAAAATCGTCCGCTGCAGAGGCGCCAGAAAGCATCTGTATGTGAGAAAGGGTTTAACAATGGCTGATACAGTCATCACATGCAAGTTTCTATCCTGAAGGCAACTTATGATGTTAATTATGTCTAAAAGTTGGATGTTTCAAATTCATAGATATGCATACAAATCTGGAAATGGTGGATCTTGACCATTTCCAACATACAGATGACTCGGACAGCTCTGCAACAGATGGCTTTAGGAAATATTGTGGTAAAAGGACATATTGTTCATAAAGATGAAAAGCAAACAACTAGCAATATACCTGACATTAAATATTAGCTTCCCCTCAAAATACCATCGAGGAAATACATTGAAAATCTTGACCAAAAGTAAGAATTATTTTCAGATCAAGCCGAAAAACTGTTGATTATGAATTGACGAAGTTTATCTCTTCTTTCACATCATTTTCATAAATTGTTTGCTGCAAGTTAATAGAAGTCATAACTTATAGCTACATAGTAAATATTAAACATGAGTCATCTGTTGCTAATTAAGGTGTCTTGAATGTGTTTATCAGGTAATTAATGAACAAATTTCTCTCATACAGACATATGTTGACTCCTCTGCAGCAGACAACTTTTGAATACATTATGATCAATTTCTCCTTTTGCCATAATATTTATAACTCTTTTACAAATGTATACTTTTATTCAAAGAGATTTTCTATATTTTTGCATTGTTGTTTTCAAAGTCATCTGCTGTAGATTTGTAGTAAAGGGGGAAAGGCTGAACCCTTTCCCTCTTACAACAAATCTGAAGCAGACGTCCTTAAAAACAATCATGAAAAACATGAAAAAGCTTAATTTAATAAATTAAAGTATAATTACAGAAAAAAGTTGAAAACATTATGGCAAAAGGTGAAATTGCTCATTTTGAGCAATTCCTCCTTTTGTCACAGTGTTTTCAAAAGTTGTCTGCTGTAGATGCGTCAGAATGTGTCTACAAGTGGGAAAGGGTTAAGAAGGTAAACAGTTGAATAATGAAGGTGTCTGCTATAACTGTTTTTATCTGGGTATGATGTAATGAGGAGAGATGAATGAATCAGAACAGCTGACAAATCTTCATCACCTGAAACTAGCAACACTAACACTGATACACACCACTTTGGTCGCTATTGCAGCAAATAAATATTGAAAGTGAATGAATGAATGAATGAGTGAATAAGTGTAGAAACGAAAAAACTGCACTGGAAACCCATTGTTACATCACCGCTTTACTGCTGTTCTCGGTAAAGCTCAGGAAAAGCGTTACAAATTTTAAGCATACCTTAATTTTGAAACAAACAAACACTTTGGTGACACTATTTCAGCAAATAAATATTGAAAGTGAAAAAGTGAATTAGTGTAAAAATGAAAAAAAATATTTCTGTCATTATGAGTAACTTTATTTTTTGATTACCTCATACATGTACATACACAAATAAGAGTTTCAGAAAAATCTTGAAAATAGCTATTTTAGTTTAGAAGTACAATTATTGAATTAGGTTAAAATCATGTGTCTGCATGTTAAAGACGGTTAAGGCTAGTCTGAAATCGTTTTCACAATGTTTTTTAAAAGTCGTCTGCTGCAGAAGCGTCAGAAAGGGTCTATATGAGGGAAAGGGTTAATACTTACAAAAGTCAGTTTATTCATCAAGTCCCACACAGTTTACAATACAAAATGAAATCTTCTTCATGCAATGGCATTCAAAGTCATATACATGTATCAAACTCAAAGTTCTAGATAAAGCCCTTATTCCAGATCTAAAATCTTTATATAAGCTTTCAACCCTATGTATTGGGTACCGTAACCCTTTTCAACATACAACAAATCTGCAGCAGACGACATTTCAAAACATACCTGAAAACAAGAGGGCCATGATGGCCCTTGAATCGCTCACCTGATTTTTTTTTTTTCACTTTAGCTATATAAGCCCCGCCCCCTGGCGGCCATAGTTTCCGACGAATCAACTTGGCTTGAAGGAATCTGATAGAGGGTCACCCTAGGAACATTTCTACAAAATTATTTGAAAATCGGCCTGAAACTTATGGAGGAGAAGATTTTTTAAGTTTTCACTATAGCCATATAAGGCAAAATAGCCCCGACCCCCTGGCGGCCATATTTTTCGACCAATCAACATGGCTTGAAGGAATCTGATAGAGGGTCACCCAAGGAACATTTCTACAAAATTATTTGAAAATCGGCCTGACACTTTCGGAGGAGAAGATTTTTTTAAGTTTTCACTATAGCCATATAAGGCAAAATAGCCCCGCCCCCCCTGGCGGCCATGTTTTTCGACCAATCAACATGGCTTGAAGGAATCTGATAGAGGGTCATCCAAGGAACATTTCTACAAAATTATTTAAAAATCTGCCAACCAGTTTGGGAGAAGAAGAATTTTGAAGTTTTTTCGGTTTCGTTGCCATGGAAACCAGAATTTTGCATGGATCCCAAAAATTTGAAGGAATTCTGGTGAGGTCATTGAGAGGATGCTTTCTGTGAAGTTTCATCCAAATTGACCCACTGGTTACTGAGGAGAAGAAGTTGACGGACGACGGACGACGCACAACGGACGCCGGACAAAAGGCGACCACAATAACTCACCTTGAGCAAAGCTCAGGTGAGCTAAAAACAGGAAACTCCCCTTAAATGAAATGACAATAATTGAATAGATATGAAAACATGGTGAAAAAGGAGAAATTGATCGTTTTGAGCAACTTCTCCTTTTGTCGACATGTTTTGCAAAAGCCATCTGCTGCAGATGCGTCAGAAAGCATCTATATGAGGAAAAGGGTTAAGAACTGTGTCAACAATATGATTCTTTTGATTACCCATGACTTAGGGTTTAGTCTGGTGACAAGGGGGGATAATGTGGACGGAAAAGAAAAGTAATCTTCCTGTATCTACGGTAACCAATCTGTTCCCAAACTTACCTTCATCGGCTGAAGCTTCACAGAACAAAAGTTTGTTGAAAATCCAATCAAAGTCTGTAGTCCACAACAAGAATTCATAAATAAAATACTTCCTGGTTTTCAATATAAGTCAAACACCCTTATATTACATATATTTTTAAAACACCATCAAAATTTATCAAATTCAAAAACTTCAGTGTGTCTTTCAGCATAATCTCCCAATACATTGTATAACAGTTTTATGAAGAAAGGGGCTTGATGGTTTTCTGATAGGCCTCTGCCATCATTATGAGCTGTTATATATATGTATTTGAAATGGAAACAGACAGTTATCATTCACCCACTAGACTCACCAGATGTTTTCCATAAACTGTTTACTTCATACACTAATTAACCCAGTACCACATGCCAGAGCTCGAGATAAGGGGAGTTTTGCATATTTTAAAATCTTATTTGACCATCTAACCCTATGTCATAGGTACTCAAAAGAATCGTCTCAATGACACGGTTCTTTTGAGTACCCACATCATAGGGTTTGGTTTGATAATAAGAGAGATATTGTGGACCTCTGCCACATGCAGACACATTTTGAGGCATCTGCAGCAGACCCTTTTTATTTATTTTTTGCCAACTGTGAAATTGAACATAATGAGTAATTTCTCCTTTTACCACAACGATTTCAACTCTATTCAATAATTATACTTTCATTAAAGAGGTTTTCCAAACATTTTGCCTATAGAAATGTTTCCAAAGTCGTCTGTTGAAAATGTATAGTATCTTGGAAAGAGTTGGAAAGGAGGCTTCCGTTTCCAAAACATCTCTTATCTCTGATAAATATTGTAATATTAATTTCATTAATTTTAGCAATATATTTTGTATGCAGTGTTGAAAACATAAATGATAATGTTCAGCAATTTCTCCTTTTTCAACAATGGATTGTTTTTTAAAAGTTGTCTGCAGCATAAGCGGAAGATACATCAAGTTGTTTCTGCAAGAGGGCAAAGAATTAAACCTATTCCCTGATGCAGACAATATTTGACACCTACTGTTTTTTCATCATTGAAAACAGTATTATAAGACACTTAAAGTGTAAATGAACTAAAACTTAGTCATTGAATTGTTTTCTGTCCGTGTTTGAGAATAAAATCATAAATTGATTTCATGTGAAACAAACTGCATGTCACTTTTCTGATGGTGCATGGTCTATTTTTAATCTATTCAATTATCAATTTTATAACAATCACAAGTCAAATTACAACTAAGTGTCAAAAAGGATCCCTACGTATAACCAGAACTCAATGTTATCATTCTTTTGAAAAGCAGACAAATTTATAGGTTTGGTTAGGAAATGAAGAACAGAGAATAGACCTGTGAAAAGCATCTTTTGAAGCAATTCTTCAGTTTTCTTTTGATTACAATGATTTCAACTTCATTCTAAAACAAAACTTTTATATTCAGAATCGAAGAGATTTTCCCATTAAAATTTGTCCAGATGATTTCAAAATTGTCTGCTGCAGATTTCTTGTATTTGGAAAAGGGTTAAATAAGCACCTAGGTGTGTGTATCCCATCCTTGCAACAGTCATCACAGAAATATGCCAAAGAGATATTTCATTGGCTGCATCAATAAAATGTCTTGAGACCTCCAGATAATGAGTATATTTCACATCTTTCTAACTCAAGAAGCCATCTGAGAATGTTCTACAGACCCTCAGATAACAGACCTTCTTTACTTCATTGGCTGCATCAAGAAGCCATCTGAGAATGTTCTACAGACCCTCAGATAACGGTCCTTCTTTACTCCATTGACTACATCAAGAAGCCATCTGAGAATGTTCAACAGACCCTCAGATAATGATCATTCTTTACGTCATTGGCTGCATCAAGAAGCCATCTGAGAATGCTCTACAGACCTTAATATAATGGTCCTACTTCATTGGCTGCATCAAGAAGCCATCTGAGAATGCTCTACAGACCCTCAGATAACGGTCCTTCTTTACTTCATTGGCTGCATCAAGAAGCCATCTGAGAATGCCCTACAGACCTTAAGATAATGGTCCTACTTCATTGGCTGCATCAAGAAGCCATTCTGAGAATGCTCTACAGACCCTCAGATAACGGTCCTTCTTTACTTCATTGGCTGCATCAAGAAGCCATCTGAGAATAATCTACAGACACTCAGATAACGGTCCTTCTTTACTTCATTGGCTGCATCAAGAAGCCATCTGAGAATGCTCTACAGACCTTAATATAATGGTCCTACTTCATTGGCTGCATCAATAAGCCATCTGAGAATGCTCTACAGACCCTCAGATAACGGTCCTTCTTTACTTCATTGGCTGCATCAAGAAGCCATCTGAGAATGCCCTACAGACCTTACGATAATGGTCCTACTTCATTGGCTGCATCAAGAAGCCATTCTGAGAATGCTCTACAAACCCTCAGATAACGGTCCTTCTTTACTTCATTGGCTGCATCAAGAAGCCATCTGAGAATAATCTACAGACACTCAGATAACGGTCCTTCTTTACTTCATTGGCTGCATCAAGAAGCCATCTGAGAATGCTCTACAGACCCTCAGATAACGGTCCTTCTTTACTTCATTGGCTGCATCAAGAAGCAATCATAAAACTCTACATAACTTCAGATAATGGTTATATTTTATTAGGTGGTGCATCAGAAACCATCAGAGAACACTAAAGACATCCAGATAGTGGTCATATTTTAATGTCTGCATCATGAAGCCATCTGAGAAGCTCTAAAGACTTCTAGAAAAAGGCAATAAGTGTCATATTTCATATAGCAGCCATCAAAGAATTTTACAGACTTCCAGATAATGGTAATATTTCATTAGACCTGTGCATCAGAAACCATCAGATTCAGAGAACACAAACAACCTGATAATGTTTATAGTAAATTATACGGTCAAACCTTGATGGCTCGAACATGGGAACACTTGAAAACCATGGAAAATTCCTACTTGTCGATCGGTCCTGACCAAAACCTTATACGATCAAGTTGTGCTACTACGGAAAGCTCAAACTCGTCTCTTGGTCCCGACCAAAACATTTTAGAATTCAAGTTTTTCTACTACTGAAAGCTTGAACACCTTCTTTTTCGAACTCTTGAACTGCACGGTCCATTTCGCATCAGTTCATAATGGAAATGTTGAATAGGTAAAATGTCAATTTTCAGTTGATTGTTTTTCACACCTTTAATAAATCGTGCCAGCAGTTTGTTTTGTTGATTTTAAGACGATGCATTTATCCCAATGAACTTTCAATGCTTTAGTCTTTATATAAATATCTGTATTCGATCGATTTTCAAAACGCACTTCCTGTCAAACCAGCATAAATGATTTCTTTCGAAAATGAGCAAATACATTGTGTGGCTATTGCAATAGATTATAGAAAGGATAATAATTATTGTTTCGAAAGAATAAAATAAAATATGTTATCGTGATTTTGAGCAAAAGCCACATGGAAAGTAGATCAATTTATACCGTTGGCTGTGGCAATTGTAAATCATTCCATTTTTTAAATACCCTAATCGAGCATTCTTTTGCTAATATGCAATGACAAAAGCAGCATACATGTAGATAAATAATGTGAATTTGCTGATTGGTACATGTATACATGTACACAATGTATTAAATTAAAATACAGAAAAGAAAAAAATATATATCTTTTTTGTAAGTATTTAATCTCAACGTAATAAAATGTGCCTACTTTCAAATGAATGTCTTGAACGTAGGACAGGTCAAACTATTTAATGAAGGCCCTGTGAGTTCCGAGATCTGACTGAATTTCATTGTCTGCATCAAGAAACCATCAGAGAACTCTCAGACTTTCTTATAATGGTTATATTTCATTGGCTGCATCAAGAAACCATTAAAGAACTCTGCAGACCTTCAGATAATGGTTAAATTTCATCGTCTACATCATGAAGTCATCAGAGAACTCTACAGAAATTCAGATAAGGGTTATATTTCATTGGCTGCATCAAGAAATCATCAGAAAACTCTACAGACCTTCAGATAATGGTTATATTTCATTGGCTGCAAGAAGAAACCATCAGAACTCTTCAGATAACGGTTATATTTCATTGTCTGCTTCAAGAAACCATCAGAGAACCCTGCAGACCTTAACATAATGGTTAAATGTCATTGGCTGCATCAAGAAGTCCTCAGAGAACTCTACAAACCTTCAGATAATGGTTATATGTCATTGTCTGCATCAAGAAACCATCAGAGAGCCCTGCAGACCTTCAGATAATGGTTATATGTCATTGGCTGCATCAAGAAACCATCAGAACTCTACAGACCTTCAAATAATGGTTATATTTCATTGGCTGCATCAAGAAGTCATCAGAGAACCCTGCAGACCTTCAGATAATGATTATATTACATTGTCTGCATCAAGAAACCATTAGACAGAGAACTCTGCACACCTTCAGATAATGGTTATATTTCACTGGCTGCATCAAGAAACTATCAATGAATGTTTTATGTTTTTTTCATTATACTAATTGAGTCAAACATTTCCCACAATGACTTTAACTTTGTAACTTTGTAACTTTGTATCAAAACATTCTGCTGAATTCAAGCAACCGGTATTATAAGCTGTGATTCTTGCATAAATTTTTAGACTAGTCTTCGCTAGGATATACTGAATGAGTGGTGAACAATGAAGACAATTCACACATACAGGCTGATCTTGTATACATTGTTTGAAATGTCCTGTATAGGATATTCAGCAAAATTAATGTTGTTCAAAGTAGTCTATAGGATATACACCCTTTCCCTCATACACCAAATTAGCAGCAGACGACTTTGAAGTGTTTTTCAAAAAATATCGATACTCTATAAAATATAAGAACAATTATTGAATAAAGTTGAAAGTATTGTGGCAAAAGGAGAAATTGGTCATATTAAATGCACAATTTATCCTTTTGCCACAATGCTTTCAAAAGTTCTCTGCTGCAGAGGCGTCAGAAAGTGTCTGTATGTGAGAAAGGATTAATTAAACAAATCTTGTTTCAAGTATCTATATAGTAAAGCTGGATAAGGGTTAAATCAGACAATGGATCATATCAGGTAAATGTTTAACCCTTTCCCATTTGCAGATGAATTTGATATATCTGCAGCAGACAACATTATTATGTGTGACGATAGGAAAAATTGCTCAGAATCAGGTTTTTTTTACCTTATATAAAAGGGGCCGATTAACGGCCCCTTCCCCTCGGAAAATAAGCATAGTTTTTCCCCCTAAAAATATAAATTCCCCTCGGATAAAAAAAAAAAAAAAAAAATTTTTTTTATTTTTTTTTCATATTTAACTTTTGAACATTAGCTTAAATCTCATTTATCTTTCCACAATGAACAGAATACAATTTGACTCGAGGTGTAGGCTTGGTGCTGAAATACTTGATATTTTGATGAGAATTAAAGTTGCTGATGTTGCCCTTAGAGAATATGACCAAAAAACTGCTGTGACAAGATGGATGTTGTCTTGACTAATTCAGAAAAGACCCCATACTTTGCCATATGGAGCCAGAAATTGAAACACAGTTTCTAGACTATGTTGTATATCTGACAGTCTCATCAGCTTCTTTTCCCAGCATGTTTTGGACCATGTTTACATTACATTTATGATTGACCATAACAGTGTATTGCACTGAGAATAGACAATTTCTTTTTTTGCCACAATTTCTATATAATCAAGTTTATTCAATAATAATACTTTTTTTATACAGGTTTTCCATATTTTTGTCTAGACGGTTTAAATGTCATCTGCCATAGAATTGTTGTAAGTGGAAAAAGGTTAATACATGATAGCCATTAGCAGCCTCTGGTGAAACAGTATTTACAAGAATAGATGAAGCACACAAACAGAGGGACATCACAACATCATACAACTGCCATTCATCATCCACCAACACAATTAGCCAGAGGTCTAATTATTCACACACTATTCAACTCTAAATTAATCCCTCCCAACATACAACAAATTTGCAGTAGAGATTATTTGAAAGAGTTCAGAAACCATTTTGGCAAAAGGAAAAATTGCTCATCATGAGCAATTTATTCTTTGCCAAAATGGTTTTCAAAAGTCGTCTGCTGCAAAGGTCTCAGAAAGTGTCTGTATGAGGGAAAGGGTTAAGTTTGTATTTCATGTTCTTAAATCCTTTTTCTACCTTAAAGCATAATTATAAGATGATCAAAAGAATCATCTTACTTACTAAGAAAACTCTTTTGAATTAAACAATATATGCTTTAAAATAGATTTAAAAGCTAAATACTTTAGGGGCACGGGCTATCTTACACCTTCTCTTGGCTTCTGTTTACGTAATCATGATCATACCAAAATATTAAACACAAGCATTTTACTCAATTACTGAATTAGTTTTTTATGTTTTCCCTAATAATGAGGCTTTTGCCATCTCTAACATTGTTAGTCACCAACCTGACGGTGCTAATGCTGATACATCAAATTCTATTTGATAATCTATTCATCACTGATTCCTGCAACTGTATCATTACCCAGGGCTTGTACTAGCCTCTGATATCCAAGAATCAGTGACCTCTGATCCAATATGTTCAAGAGTTAAAATTATTTTTTCAAGAATCAATGAGAGAATCATGCTGTTGTTGAACAAAACCTCTATTAACCCTTTCCCTGATATCATATTTGTACCATTTATTCACCACAAACATAAGATAGTGATTGATTGATTGAATGGCCTTTAACGTCATTTTCAAAAAAGATCACGGCAGCCAGTTCACCTACTCATAATGTTTCCTGGCTTTCCCACACCAATAATCCATGCAACAGACTTGTTCCACATAGACTGTTAGCCCATTGGTGGAAAACCAATGACACTTGGTCGAGCTGGGGTTTGAAGTCATAACCCCTGGATGTTTGTAATTAGTAACATTCATGAATCTGCTTCTTTCAAAGGTTTAGTGAATTAATCATGGATGGCAACGTTTTAAGAAATTGAGCTGTCCTTAATGACAATGAAATCCCTTTCCCACATACAGCAATTCTGCATCAGACAACTTTAAAAGACATTGGGTTAAAAATATGATAAATCTCTATAAATGAAACGTTAATTGTTCAATAATTTAAAAGAGTTGCACATTTTCTGTCCAAAACTCATATACAGTATACATGTATATGTATTTTATTCACTCAACAATTCCTGGTCCTCTCCAGATAAGACTGATTGCGTAAGTCTTGTTGCGTATCATTGTATTCTATTATGTCTTTTATTATCAGTCATAAAGTAACAGCCAATCAATTGTTATTTGTCAAAATGATCTTAACTGATTTTGTGATTAAAATTTCGACATTTTGACCCAGAGAGAAGTGCAGATCGGGCAAAGATAATAAGCTGCTCCATATTTGTAAATTGTATATTTTGAAGTTCAATTTTCAAATTAAAACATTCTTTACGTATGGGTTATCAAGTTGTTGTATATCTCATTATCAAGCTTTGCTTACGACAAAAGGTGCAATCAAGAGTTAAATAAAACTTGAAGAGATAAAAATCAAAATCATACTGACAGTTTGAAAAACTATTTTGAATGAATTTCGCCAAAGACACCTCAATTACAATCATGTCTCCGCATGATATCTGGGGAAATATTGGTTCCGATCCTTTGACTCCTATTTTCAGGCTAAGATAACAATTTTGCGTTGGTTAAATTTCTATCCAAATTATTCATCTCTGGTTACTAAAGTGTCGGGATTAACGAGGTCCAACTGTATATCACATGTATGTTGACAACCTCTGTCACTACCAACAGCCTTGTTCTGAACACCTTTATAAATTTACGAACTTGCTCGTCCCAGTGCACCACACAACTGGCTTCCCATACATACTATTGGAATCCCATACTATTTACTATAATTTAGCCCATTGGACTTTGGAGGAAGACAAATAGCCAAAGTATTTGAAAACACTGTGGTAAAATGAAATTTTCTTTCTTATGAGCAATTTCTCCTTATCTCATGATATTGCAAATGTTGTCTGCTGCATATATTTGCATGGAGAAAAAGGTTTACTTCAGTTTGAACAGTATTACTTCTTCTTTCAGTTTAGATAAAGGCATTGTTAAGAAAAGCACAAACTCATAAAACGAGACCCTCTGAATCATGTTGAAAATCGAAGGATTTACCATTAAATACTTCTGCCAGACTTAAACACATTTTCAGAGTTGATCCGTTATTGAAATCGAAAGCCTTCAAAGGGAACAAATGCTAACCTTAACTAGCCCAAGCATGTTCTGACGGTTCGACGAAAAATGCACAATTTCATGGGATACCTTCACGAAAGGGGTAACCACAATTATCCAAAGCCCTTTGCATATAATAATGATTTCATAACCAATACGAAATAAAGTATAAATCGAAAGGAAGCAAAGAAATACTTACAGGTTTAGAGGAACTTTTGTAGTAATTTTACGCAAAGGTGGCTGACATGTTATGACGTCAATAGCGGTGTGTGTAACATTTACACCTCGTGTGAATGGTCCTATGTTAGCGTTCAATTATACATGAATACAATGAGGCGCGTTTCGTGCATCATGCAAAGGGGAAGGATTTTCTGAGACTGGAAAAGTCTTGAGTTGAATATTCATCAAAATTTACCTGAAAAAAATATTCACGTGTATATAATGTTAAACGAACAATATTTATAATAAATCTGAAAAAATACACTTTTTTCGATTATAGTTAGACAGCTTAAAGCATAAGATTTAAATAAAAACTACTTTTTAAGAAATAGAACTTGCAATACATATGATACTTAAATGGGGGTCAGGCGCGTAGCTGCCTGTACGCAAAATACGCAGCTGCGTACACATTGTCTCCAGTACTCAAATTTTAAAAATTTCAAATCTGCAGTAAAATCTTGATATATGGTACGGGTAAGTATAAAACAACCGATCTGACTTGATAGATTTGACAAAAAATGACAAATGCAACACATTTTACTATCTCAAAACTTCCTAGACAATACTTTTATTTCACCATCGATATCAGTCATATTTTGCTTCTGAAATGCTACCAGATGTCACCACAGACGATACAGGGGGAAATGAATCCCGGGGGAGCATGCCATCCTAAAGAAATTGCATACACACTATGTATACCCTAGCTACGCCCCTGGGGGTGGCCGGCAATTGCCTTTGGATGAAATTACGCTGAATATAAAATGAAAAAAAAAGTCTTCATGATTATCGAAAGATATTTCTAAAAGTAATTATTGTATATTTATGTCTTAGTAACATACCAAAATCAAAGCTAGGAAAGTAAACTTTATTTTGACACAAAATGTATTCAAATTGAACATGAAATAAAGATTTTAAATGGGTGGCCGGCAAATTGCATTCGAGTTAAATGATGAAAAATATAAGATGAAAATATCCGTGTTTATCGAACAATATACCTAAAAGAAATTACGTTATATTTATGTTTTATATACCAAATGAAAGCTAATACAGTAAACTGTAATTTGACACAAAATGTAATCAAAATGAAGATGAAAAAAATATTTTAAATGGGTGGCCGGGTTTTTAAGGTGTAAATTTGTTTATGAAATGCAATTGCCAAAACGAAGTCTGAATTTCTTTGTACATACTTTTATAAAGGCCTTTAGGCTGAAACGTCATTTAAACGTCATTAAAAGAGTAGAACAGGATTGTATAGTTTTTATTATACTATTATTTATCCCTTTTCCTCATACGACAATTATGCAGCAGACGTCTTTGAACATATTTTGTCAAAAAAACTGAAAATCTCTATAATTGAATGGATAACCTATGACTAAAAATGGAAAACATTGTGTCAAAGGAGAAATTGCACGTTTTGTGCAATTTCTTCTTTTGTCACTATGTTTTCAAATAGCCGTCTGCTGCAGAGGCGCAGAAAGCGTCTATATGAGGGAAAGGGTTATAGAAATATTCTATTTATATATTTTGCATAGATGTTTCCAAAGTCGTCTGTGATGCGCAATTTTTTCTTTATTCACAAAGTTTTCAAGTTATAAGTCGCCGGGCAGAAGCCCGCGACTTCTATTTGTAATAGGTTTTCGGAAATGACATGGGAGGGGGGATTATTATTAGAAAGAAACACATTTAGATGTCTTGAACATATTACAATTGTGTTTGTTTAAAAACACTAAGTAATGACACATCTAAAATGAAATAAATATTCCGATGTTTTAGGTATTTTCAGTTTCTTTATTTTGAATCGCATTTATGTTTTTTTGTTTTATTTACGAAGACAAAACAGTCCCTATAAGCTAGACTGGTATACTTTATTTTACACCATATACCACATGTAATCAAAAGGCGATAACTACAAACCTTTACGTCGCACAGTCTAATTTGTTTACATACGCGCACCTGCGAATCGCGAATACCAACTGCGTAGATCAATCTCCTTTGCAGAGAGCCGCTCTTTACACTCACTTACAAATAGTAAATCATAGGTGATTTAAAATGTTTATTTGGTTCGAAACAAATGAAGAAAAGAACAAACCGAGATAAAACTGGTTTTAATAGAAAAAAATACTTTGAACGAACACTCTCTGCCTATAAAGAGAGTTTCAAATAAGAAAGGATCGGGTCTTTCGTACAAAATTATTTCGTCCTTGACAATTTTAAATGTGTCATTTAATTCCCTAAAGGCATATTGCTTCCGATCTGCATATTGTTATGCATCATTGACACAAGGGCGCTCATCATAATATAATTTTAAAACATGAGTAGTTTGTTATTTTCATTATAAAAAAGGAAGGAAAGAATTAAAATAAATTAACATGTTGTAGGGCTCAGTTTATGTTCGAAATTAAGTTTAAATTATACAAAAATTTCAATGAGATTTAACTGTTTAGTTGATATTATATTTCGAAGGTGGTCTTATTTATAAATATTGGACTACATTTCAACATTTGTTAAAGTATGATATAATTAGGATGCAAAGCTAATATCATTTTGAGAAAAAGAGAAAACTCATGTCTTCAGCGATTTAACCATTATCTCATTGTTTTAAAAGTAGATTGCTGCAAAGGTGCCCACTGTTGACTTTAATAGAGGAAAGGTAAAATGACGTGCTATTGCATGCAAATCCTAAATTGTCTGTTTTGTGGTTTTATTGAAAAATAATAAAATTCAAATATTCTGACAAACATCTTGAAAAGTGTATGTGGAATTCACAAATCTTATAATTATTCCCTAATGAAAGCACTGTATACATACTAAGACTAATGATTGGCATGCTTACTCATTCCGTTTTTCAATATAAATCAGGTTCGGGAATCTACCGAGGTCGCCGTAAAGTATGACATTGATATAATACACCCACAAATCATTAAGAGATCGTAAGATTAAAAAAATCATATTCTTTTCGTACTGCCCCTTTTCTATTTCCTCCTGGCTGCCATGTTTTTCATCCAGTCACTCATAGTATGGCTTGATCGATTTTTGTAGAGGGTCATTAAGGAACATTTCTACCATAGTATCATGAAATCAGACTCGCAGATTCAGGGGGGAAGAATTTTAAAGTTTGCGCATTACTGATATTTGAAACTGATACATAATTAGGTTTGGTCCACAAAAAAGGTTGTCTCTATAACGTTTTGTTGGATTCATCATGTCCAATGATCGCCGCCATTATTGGTGTATGCCTGATCCGATAATGTAATCGTAGTGATTAATGCATGTTCTGAACTCGATGCATGGTTTAATAAACGTGAACTCAGGGTCGCATCGATCAATGGAATGATATGGGGTTGTTTATATAGCCATTTGGAGCAAACAAACCCAGAAAGGTATATTTCAAAGAAAATATGTTAATATCATATGGTTTAGACTTCAAACAAATCACACTATCTCACACTATGAGGCACTCAGACATAGGCCTTTTGAGGCACCTACCGAAATGAAATGCATTTTGATATGAATCCAGAAAGTATCTTGGGTTAATTTTTTATTATAGTTAAGAAATTAAAGGTAGGTAATTCAACAATATTTAGAAGAGTTAAACCTTTATTAAAGAAACATGTAAACTCAAAATAGTGCAGATAAAATTGCAAGAGAAGGGACAAATGCTTATCATTCTCAAAAGTATCTCCCTGTACTTTTGTCATGAGAAGAGAATGTGTTTGATCTAGCCTTTTTTGTACATTATAAATAAAATGAGCCGTCCCGCGAGAAAACCAACATTATGGACTCTGCGTAATGTTTCGACCCAGATCCGGGCTGACACATTCCGTCTCATGGGAATAGAGATATAGACTATTATTTCCTGACACAGACAGTGCACATGAGGCGAAACGTGTCTACCCGGGTCAGCCTGCGCGGCATGCTTAGGCAGATCTGGATCGATACCTTACGCAGGATAAAACAATGTTGGTTTTCTCGCGGGACGGCTCGAACTCGATTGATTAAAAGTTGATGTTATGTTTCAACAATTTGTCGTATTTTATGATTTTTATACACATTTCGACCTGTATTGCAATATATTGCGTATCGCTAGTCTCGTATTGCAATACGTATCGTATCGTAAGCTGCCTGGTATTACACAGCCCTAGTCAACCTAGCTAAGATTGGAGATTGGTCACCCGTAAACAATGAAACGCGTCAATTCTATTGCAATGAAGAACATTAACTTCATTGAAAATGCAAGTTATGATAATATTTTACTTGAACCTCCCTGCCTTATGTTCTTATATACATCGCAGATGTTTACTGTTTCTTCAACTTCAATACAAGAAACATGTTAATTCATAATAGTGCAGAAAATATTGCAGGAAAATCAGCAATTTCTCCTTTTCGCCTTATTCGACATTCTAGATATTAAATTGTTTAACTTCAATTACCATTTTATACCAATCTGACTCAAGTACACGATCTGACCTATGCGTAGCGTTAATAGGAGATGATTTTAATGAGATTGCATTTTACCCTTTCCTTATTGTAGACACATTTTGACTAATCTTCATCAGACGAATGATAATTTACAGTAATCACTAAAAAAAAAGATATATAGTTATTGAATATATTTGAAAACATTGCGGTAAAATGAGTAATTCCTGTGAATAATCATCTTGTCCATTTTCCGCGATGTTTTCAATGTCCTCTGCTGAAAAGGGTTAGCTACTTTATGGGAGATGTTGCTTAATTCTTTCCCACATACATCAAGTCTACAATAGATAATTATTTTTATTAGAAATACATCTAGGTAAAATATGGAAATCTTTATACCCTTCCCAACAAACAACAAACCTGCAGATGACAGTTAGAAACAATGTAGTAACAAATAACCGACATACCAGGTATTGAACGTATAATTATTTAATCAAATTATGACAAAATGAGAAAATTGCTCATCCCCACAATTTTACTAAGATGTATTCAATATCGTCTGCTTCAGATTTATTGTATGTGGGAAAGTGATAAATGAAAGTATACTTATTGAAAAGACACTTACTCGCTCTTAATTGAAAAAGGGAATTCCCCGTGGCCTAGTGGTTAGCGTCGGGGATTTGGACCGGGCTTCCATGGTTCGATCCCCAGTCGCGGTGCGGCGGTCACGGTGAGGTTCACTTATAGTTAAGGTACATTTACTAGTCTAGTACTGGTTTGTTTACCCAGGGATCATGAAAAGATGAACTGTCGCCGTGATATAAATGATATTGTTTTGAAAACGGCGTAAGCCCCCAATAAAACAAACAGATCTTCCATTAACAAACTTACTTAAGTATAAACGAATTATGTATAATCAATATTATTGGAAGGTCTGTGCACTAAAGAAAATGTGAAACAAAGAACAAACGTCTTTGCATATACGTCATTCAAGTCTCTTAGATACCACAGGGTGAGCGTCATATTTCCGAGCCTCGATACTCAGATAAAAGGAAGTCACTCAGCATCTGATACGTGCAGTGTGTTCAATGGATATACACATGATCATGTTGGATAATACCAAAGTCGGAGTCGAACAAACAAGTGAAGAGAAGGTTGATACAGCGGTTGCAGATTTACGGTTGAATTATTGTGGGGACGAACACCATGCTGCCAACCAACCAACGTCATCAGACGATAACGAATCACCGTTTTCGTTCAAATTGTCGCCGTTGATTCAAAGACGCGGAGCATCGACATCTCAGATGGATTATCTGTTCCCGCCGGTAAATGTGTCTCCAATGAGTAGCCGTTTTTCGAGCGTTTCTAATTTGGCTTCTCTGGATACGAACTATCAAATTGACATCAAGTCTGGACCATTAATGTACGTGCACCACTACCGCAAGCAGGACTATACGTCCAACGTATTCGTCAAGGTGTTCGGTAACAGTTACGAGCACCATGCCCAAATTTATACAGACTCAGGTTTTTCTAATCTGCTTGGATATATAAGTTTACGTAATTGTGATATATCAATGGATAAAATAGCTCACAACTTGATGGGTATTTTTATTAAAGATAAGTCGCACGACTTCAAATTCATAGCGCAAACTGAAGCAGACGCATTGGACTGGGTGGAAGCATTTATTCCGAAGATTCCTCTTCCCAAAACTTCGAACTTATCACCGAATGTAACCCCGACATTAGGCCGCCATATACCGGTCGACAGCAGCCATTCAAAGAAATGTGTCTTTTCATCTCGGAAATACGACTCCGCCGATAAAATGTTGGCCTGACTTTAATAGAGTCGGACTGGGTGCATAAATAGTTAAAATATTTGGTAGAAAAGGAGAAATAAATCGGTTTCTATAGGCGTTTGCAGAAAAGGTATTAAATTCAATCCTATATACAATATTTTAATTTACGGGATCAAGCTTTGTGAACAACGATATTGAAAAGTCCGCTAAAGCATATCTTTCTATATTATGTACATAAGTTTAATTGTTTGCTCACCTGAGCTTGAAGAGCTAAAGGTGAAATATTCTGGTCGTGTAATATCCTCGTACACTTTCTAGAGACCGCATTTTTAATACATTATTCAGCAAACAGTTCCAGTTTGTTAGTCTCGATAACTTCTATGCCACGTTCAAATAGAGGTCATCTCGGGTAAAAACAATAGGTAAAACTTAAGAAAAATAGTATCAGCATCTTGATGATGCCAAATATGGTTCATGTCGGATCTAAAACTGGGTCACTAGGCTAAATTAAAAACATCTTGTGGGCACTGTAGTTGTCGCATTTTTTACTTGAACATTTTGAAACTTTGTTTGTTCTAGTCTACACTCGAACGCTCTACAACTACACCAGCGAGGTGGTCAACAACTAGGTTACTATGCTATAAACACTCTATATGCCACATTTTTTTTACTTGAGGCTGTTTAAACCTTGTCAGAATGTTTGTCTATGTGATAACTAGACACGTATGTGTCATGTCTGTAAAAACTCTAGGTCACTATATCAAATTTAAGGAATATCTTTTGGACTGTCTAGATTTTTAAAATGTTTGTCTAACTATTCTTTATGTAGTCTTTATGACCACCCTGTCTTACAAAGCCATTGAACTGAGCTCAACATAACCCTCTTGTTATATACATATATATATATATATATATATATATATATATATATATATATATATATATATATATATATCTCTCTCTCTTTTGTAGTATACGACTTGATGTATTACTGCATCGGCTTACAGCGAAGTCTCAGGTGAGCCTGTGTACACATACAGTATCAACGGAGTCTTCTCTTGTTGTTTGTTGGCGTTGTTTACCCTCACACTCGGCACAATATTGCCATTTGGCGAGCACGAGTCTTTACTCACGTCGATATGTTATATGTTAAGTATAAATGCATCTTCCGACAACACAAAATAATAGGAGTGCAGTCCGAACAGTTGCACGTCAAATCGACTTTAAATGTTACTGAACGGAGCTAGCAATACGACTGAACCGCCTCGGGAGTGGAAGGTCGTTGGTTCAATCCCCGACCGGTCATACAACACACTTTAAAAATGTTAGTAATGGCTGCTCTCCTTTGCGCCAATGGTTGCGGGGTTTAGCTTAACTGACTGGATTGTGTCAGGATAAATAGACCAGTACAGTACTGGTAACTTACCCATGAAGCACCGTGATTCAACTGAACAATTGTTGAAAGCAACGTAAAACATAAAACAACCAATCAATGGCCGTCAGACGCGACTCGTGTATTTATATCTTTTGCTAAGACATTTTGTAAGTAGTTGACTCTTTACCATTTTCGACATACACAAAGTCTGCAGCCGGCGATTTCACTAGACGCCTTTGCCTATATATTCTGTTACTGTTGTACTACTGTATGTTTGTAATTTGTACATGTATATTGGCAATAAAATATGTTTATAGTAAACAGAACTTGCTCATTACGAACGATGTCTTCTTTTGCCACAATGTTTTGAAAAATCGTCTGCTACAGACGCATCAGAAAGCGACTGTATGTGGAAAAAGAATTAACATCAAATCATGCAGATTGCTCCATTGCTCTCCATGAAAGCTCGTACTGTGAGCGGGGTGTCGAGTCTCGGAAGCTCAGTCGGTGGCGACGCGTGCTGTCAATCAAGAGTCTGTGATTTAGAACCCTAGCTCGGCCAGTATTCTTACCAACGTTTGACAAAGGTCTATGTGGGGGAAAAGCCAGACGCTTGGAAAGGCTGTTTATGTGGAGTACTGGTGTGAGAAAGCCAGAAGTCACATTGGTATTAGAACTGGCCGCCCTGATATAAATGTTGAAAACGACGGTAAATCCCAATTATCAATTACTCTTGATTGAGTTTTAGCTCACCTGTGCACGAAGTGCTCAAAGTGAGCTATTGCGATCACATTTCGTCCGTCGTCCGGCCGTCATAAACTAAGTCACTTGGCCAAATTGAAGTAAAATCTTGTTAACAATCTCAAACCTTTAGCTTTTTGAAAACATAGTGACAAAAGAAGAAATTGCACAAAACGTGCAATTTCTCCTTTTGCCACAATGTTTTCCATTTTAAACTGTATCTGTATGTGTGTCTGGCTAATACCTAGGACAAACTCGCCACTGTCAACAAAGTGTGAGTTATATCACAGCGATTCCTGTATGTTACCAGTACTTCTTTGCTAATACCTAGGACAAACTCGCCACTTTCAACAAAGTGTGAGTTATATCACAGCGATTCCTGTATGTTACCAGTACTTCTTTGCTAATACCTATGACAAACTCGCCACTGTCAACAAAGTGTGAGTTATATCACAGCGTTTCCTGTATGATACCAGTACTTCTTTGCTAATACCTAGGACAAACTCGCCACTTTCAACAAAGTGTGGGTTATATCACAGCGATTCCTGTGTGTTACCAGTACTTCTTTGCTAATACCTAGGACAAACTCGCCATTTTCAACAAAGTGTGAGTTATATCACAGCGATTCCTGTATGTTAGTAGGATGTTACCAGTACTTCTTTGCTAATACCTAGGACAAACTCGCCACTTTCAACAAAGTGTGAGTTATATCACAGCGATTCCTGTATGTTACCAGTACTTCTTTGCTAATACCTAGGACAAACTCGCCACTTTCAACAAAGTGTGGGTTATATCACAGCGATTCCTGTGTGTTACCAGTACTTCTTTGCTAATACCTAGGACAAACTCGCCATTTTCAACAAAGTGTGAGTTATATCACAGCGATTCCTGTATGTTACCAGTACTTCTTTGCTAATACCTAGGACAAACTCGCCACTTTCAACAAAGTGTGAGTTATATTACAGCGATTCCTGTATGTTACCAGTACTTCTTTGCTAATACCTAGGACAAACTCGCCACTTTCAACAAAGTGTGAGTTATATCACAGCGATTCCTGTATGTTACCAGTACTTCTTTGCTAATACCTAGGACAAACTCGCCACTTTCAACAAAGTGTGAGTTATATCACAGCGATTCCTGTATGTTACCAGTACTTCTTTGCTAATACCTAGGACAAACTCGCCACTTTCAACAAAGTGTGAGTTATATCACAGCGTTTCCTGTATGTTACCAGTACTTCTTCTCTATTTATCCTGACACCAGCCAGACAGTCTTAAGGATAAGACCGCAACCCTGAGGTCAAAGTAGGGCAGCCATTACTACAATTCTTAAAGTCTTTAGTATGGCCCGGCCGGTGATCGAAGGCGCGACCTCCCTTTTTGTCTGAAGGATATTTTAATGACGATAGTATATGAACCGAGTATTTGTGGTCTTTGTGAAGCTAAGTAGGCCTACGGCATACGGATAGTCTCGCGAGAATCTATATGCTATATATACTGCAATATTGAGTATTACCTGTTTAAATTATAACATCAAATTGTGTCATATTAAGTATACAAGAGAAAGTTGATGCAAGGCATCAATGTCGCCGGAAAAGACTGCATTGATTTATTTATGTATTCTTGACTTTCCTTAGTCTATTCAAACATTAGGAACGTAGTTATTTATTATTTGTTTTTATTTACCCTCGCCGTGCAGAATTAACTATTTGGCGAGCAGACAAAGTTAGATACAAGGGAGTCCGGGTGCGATACCCTAGCTCTTTCCGAAAAGACCCCTTGGTTCTTTTACGTGCCCGGTGTATAGCACCGATACACGCGAGGTTATTTTTCCTGGAAAGGACCAGTACTTAACCTCTAGTTGAGTGGGGGACGCTTAAAAGCATCCCTCAAATTTCCAGAACCTGGACCGGGATTTGAACCCCAGACCTCTGGATTGACAGTCCAGTGTGTTAACCACTGGACTACCCCGCCACTCCTTAGGAACGTAGTAATGAAAACATTTGCTTATAAATTTTATATACATACCTATACATTAGGGTATCTATAAAAAATTAACGAAATGTGTACACATTTATCTGGTTTAAATTTAATTTTGCTGTTGTTACTTATTTAAATAATAGTATTCATTCATATAATTTCAATGTTTGTCAATCTTATTCGAATCACAAGGTAAATATCCTGGTATTGCTTTAAAGGGAGGTAATTTGAAGAAAACAAAAGTCTTCAAAAGGAGAAATATATCAGCATTACCGTCTACAGTTTAAATTGTTCTATTGTTTGTGGATTTAAAAATGTTCTTTTTTTCTTATTTCTACATGTACAACGAAATATTGCGGCTTCTCTTTGACGCTTTGCGTCAAACATTCGTCTTGTACTTGTCTAAAATAAAATAATATCACTCGCTTTTTCATATCGAAATGCGCATGCGCGAAAATCGATGTTAAAGGTCACGAAACTACACAACAGAATAGGGTCTTTATTTAGCTTAGAAACAGTTCCTACTTTAGATATTCATGGATTAACATTATTAAACGAATTCTACACAAATCAAGACATCTCTTTGAACATGAAAACAACATTTAGTAAGTTAAAATTGCTATTAAAAGGAGAATCCGAAATTGACCTCAATGATGACACATAAGAGTCTGCATTAGGGGGTGTTGGTTCACGTCTTGAAGGGACCACTTTTGTCTTCGTAAATAAGACAAAAAACTTAAATGCGAGTGAAATAAAAAAAACTGCAAACATTAAAAAATCGGAATATTTATTTCATTTTAGATGTGTCATTTATTAGTGTTCGTAAACAACCACAATTGTAATATGTTCAAATCATCTAGATTTGTTTCTTTCTAATAATAAGCCGCCCTCCCATGTGATTTCCGAAAAGCTATTAAAAATAGAAGTCGCGGGCTTCTGCCCGGCGACTAATAAGCTGCTGAGTGTCTGTCGCGAAGTTGATAACAAGTTTAATGTTATGTATGCGTATCTGTATATAGGCCTATGTATATATGTATGTATGATGATGTGTATGCATTTGTATGTATATATGTAAATGTACGTGTTTATATGGGTGTACGTATGTGTATGTGCATGTATGAGTATAGAGGTATTTATATAAGTTGAAGGCCATATGCTAGATAAGATTATTTTCTTTGTACATCAAAATACATCTTTATATGTAACCTTCATTCAATAAAGATATTATTATTATTATTATTATTATTATTATTATTATGGGACCGCCTCGGTGGTGTAGTGGTAGAGCGTCCGCCTCGGGTGCGAGAGGTCGCGAGATCGATCCCCGGTCGGGTCATACCAAATACTTTAAAAATGGTAGTAATGGCTGAAATGGACCAGGAAACGCCGTGATATAACTGAACAATGTTGAAAAGGGCGTAAAACACCAAACAATCAATCAATATATGCTATATGGACCTAAATGCATCTTAATATAAAAATACAAGCACTGTAGCCCCAATAGCTTGTAATACAATTTTGACTTTAACTGAGGCATAACCGAAGATGCAAGAAGACCGCAAATCGTAAAACGCGGTTCATATGCTTTCTGTCATATGCGCCTCAACACTACATTGTGGTAATTGAATATCTTGTCATAGCTCATTGAATAATAAGAAAGAAAAGGTGAATATAAAAACAATACAAATATCCATAACTTTTTGTCTGACGGTTGAAAGGTTTACCCTTTCTTACGTGCAGACATACAATTTTGTATTTTTATCAACCCTTTCCCAGACGCAGACGCATTTTTTTTTACATGTATGCTGCAGACGTATTTTAAAAACATTGTGAAAAAAGGAGAACTGGCCCATGGTTAAGGATACTTTCTATAGTTTTGCCAAGAAGTAAGTAAGTTAGTAAATAGGTATAGTTTAAGCCTATCTATCTATCTATCTATCTACGTGCAGACATACAATTTTGTATTTTTATCAACCCTTTCCCAGACGCAGACGCATTTTTTTTTACATGTATGCTGCAGACGTATTTTAAAAACATTGTGAAAAAAGGAGAACTGGCCCATGGTTAAGGATACTTTCTATAGTTTTGCCAAGAAGTAAGTAAGTTAGTAAATAGGTATAGTTTAAGCCTATCTATCTATCTATCTATCTATCTATCTATCTATCTATCTATCTATCTATCTATCTATCTATCTATCTATCTATCTATCTATCTATCTATCTATCTATATATCTCTATCTATCTATCTATCTATCTATCTATCTATCTATCTATCTATCTATCTATCTATCTATCTATCTATCTATATATCTATCTATCTATCTATCTATCTATCTATCTATCTATCTATCTATCTATCTATCTATCTATCTATATATCTATATATCTATCTATCTATCTATCTATCTATCTATCTATCTATCTATCTATCTATCTATCTATCTATATGTCTATCTATCTATCTATATTCTATATATCTATCTATCTATCTATATATCTATCTATCTATCTATCTATCTATATATCTATCTATCTATCTATCAATCTATCTATCTATCTATCTATCTATCTATATATCTATCTATCTATCTATCTATCTATCTATCTATCTATCTATAATCGTCTGCTGCAGGTGTGTTGTAAGGGGTAAAGGATTATACCAACAGGACTGGTTATATAAATAGCGCTAATGACCCTGGCGACAGTGTTTTTAACACGTTCCCATTATATGGACGCTTTCTGACGCATCTGCAGCAGACAACATTCGTAAACATTGTAGCAGAATAAGAAATTGCTCTTAATGACCAGTTTCTCACTTTGTCACAATGTTTTCATATTTCTTTCGTAAAAATACCACCGTGTTTCAAAGTCTTTTGCTGCAATATTTGTTGTATGTGGGAAAGGATTACCCTTCTGCACATTGGTCGAGTGTATAACGTAGAGGTATAAGACCGCGCATTCTGGCTTCGACGCTAGCATGGTTGTCACTCAGGGATCCCGAACAGAACAGAACAGATATAGACAATAGACAATATTTTATTGACGTAAACTACATAGTTTCTAGTTAAACAAAACATCATAGTAATATATACAATACACAAATGTACAATCAATAACAGAACAGAACAGAACAGATTTTTATTACACGTAAACTTTACAGTTTTTTGTGTTACAATAAAGATGAATAAGTTTATTTCCGTGATACATTTGATATAGTGTTGAAAACGACATACACTCTCAAATAGTTTATTAAACAATCTCTCAAATAGTTTATTAAACAATCTCTCAAAGAAAGATAATTACGCATTTGAAGGATTGAACATCTTTATAGATAATGAATAAATTGGATGATATGAAATTCTTTTCCTTTTCTCAAAACACTTTTCATTTTTAAAAATGTAATCTGTAAACAAAAACTATATTTTCTTCAATAATTGTTTTCAATTTGGAAGAGTCAACTGACAGTACTATTGGGTAACAGGACGCATACAATAGATAAGTTTTCCCCATAAACTATATATACACTTGTATTTTTTTCAAATTTTTGTTCTGGATCAAAAAACTATTGATTGATTTTTAAAACTAATTACCTTCCATTAAAGGGGAAGTGTGCCACAACATATACTAAATCAGCTCTGAGCCAATATTGTAACATTTTTGGGACGCTTGTCGACATACATCCGTTCCAGAGTCAACATAATTAATAAATCGTTTTTCGGGGTTACTACGTTCCTAATAACACAGGCAGCTCCGCCGAAATAAAGCGCCGCCTTAACTAATAATTCAAGAGCGGAACAAATAGTTCAAAGCGGAATAATACCTTTGTGCTAAAAGTTTCCCGGGTAGATTTGCCACGTCAGATGAAAACCAACCTCCTTATGACCCAGTCATTGTGTCACGTTTTGGCCGCTACGTTTAGCTACGTTGGAAAACGTGGCTACAACGTGAGCAAACGTAGAACAACGTGGCTAAAACGTGTCAAAACCTCATCAATCGTGTCAAAACGTGAAGTGGAAATTTTATTTTTTGGACATGCTCAAAATTCTCTCTCGTTTCCCAACAACGTACTACAACGTGGCGAGAACGTGGTACAAAAAACGTAGTATAACGTAGCAGAAACGTAGCAAACACGTATTTAGAACGTGAACATAGCGCGTCCGGCCGGTTGATACGTTCTGTTGCGTTTGCTGTCACATTGTGCTATGCTACGTTGTTGCCTCGTTGCTCCCACGTTCCTCGTGCCACGGTGTGTCACGCTATGATACGTTGTAACACGTTATACTACGTTATGAGCTGCGTTATGCTACGGTGTTGCACGGTGTACGACGCTGTGCTACGTTTCTGCTATGTTGTGCTACGATTTGATACGTTGTGATATGCTATATATTATCCGCTCTGTCGCGTCAATGGATTGTATTAATTTCTTCATTCTTAGTAGAGGATCATTGAAGGAATCTTTGTGCTAAACAAACACATTTAAAATCAGACTTAGATGTTTGTACAAAAAGATTTGTTAAAGTTTCACTATACACGTATATACATACAAAGAACGCCGCTTTGTGGTAATATTTATAAATGGATCCTAAATAGTTCAACATCCTTGGTAGAGGGTCACCCAAGGAACATTTATTTGTTTTAAATCAGGCCAATACTTTTTTAAGATTCATCACATAAACATATAAGGAAAACAAGCTCCGCCCCCTGGCGGCCATGTTTTTCAACAAATCAAAATAATTTGAACACTCTTGGTAAAGACCCAATGAACATGTGCCAAAATATTTTAAATCGGGCCAGTATTTTGGGACAAGATGATTTTTTAAGTTTTCACTATAAACACATGTAAGGAAGACAAGCTCCGCCCCCTGGCGGCCATGTTTTTCAACAGATCATAATAATTTGAGCAACCTTGAAAGAGGGTCACCCAAGGAATTTGTGTGCCGATTTTTTTTTCAAATCAGACCAGTCCTTTTGGACAAGAAGAATTTTTAAGTGTTCACTATACACATATAGGAAAACAAGATGGCGCAGCAACATGGCGCAGCAACATATCACAGCAACCAAAGTTCTGCATGGATTTGAATTCTTTGAACAACTTTGAGACAGGAACACCTAAAGAACATTCCAGTGAAATACCAGTGCGTAGTACGTGGGTGCTACTTGGGTGGCGCACAGCAGCTACGTGGGTGGCGCACAGGTACTACATGGGTGATACGTGGGTGCTACGTGGATGCGTGCCGTGTATATATAAGGTCGAATAACGAAGAAAATTAGCAACTACTACCCACTTGGTCACCACGCACCACTCACGCACCAGCTATGCGGTAGCCGCAACGAATCATCGCAGATCAATAGGTGTGCATGTCCAATTTTTCTCAACGTAGGAAAATGTGGGCTACGCGGGGGTCAGGTAGCTTTAAATTTCTTGCGTAGTGCGCGCGGGCCACCCGCGGAGGGCCCATACAACCCCAAAATATCTACGTGGACCCATCGCTACGCCTACGCGGGTCGGATGAGACCATGACTTTACAGATGCTTGTGTTACTAGATGCCTGGACTTAAGTAACGAATTCCAACACAACCGTCCCACTAGTACTTTCAGTGCTTTGATTTTAGTCAGGCCTGCCGGTTTTTGGTCTGATTACATCCGCGTACAGTTAAGACCCCCTCAGATGAACATGTGCATAAACACAGTATCACAAGAATCTTGACAGTGCGTCTAAATGGTATACGGACACATACGCGTCTTCTTTCAAATACTAGATATATAACCCCTCTAGTTCTACTCAAATAAATGATGAAAAACCCGATGCTCAATAAGACACACACACACACACACACACACACACACACACACACACACACACACACACATATATATGTATAAATATAAGCCGTTCCAGGAGAAAACCAACATTATGGCCTCTGCGTTATGTATCGATATCATTTCGCGCAGGCCGATTCGGGCCGACACATTCCGTTTGAGCCACGATAGGCGCAAATGGACTTTGTTGCATTTCCGTTTTGGCATCCAATACCTAGATTGATTGGTGTAAAAGTAAGGAGAATAGTTCTGACCTTTCGTCATTGGTGACTTCTACATTTACACCTCTATAAATTGAAGGCGATTTGACATCTACATTTACACCTCTTTAAAGTGAAGGCGCTGTGACATCTACATTTACACCTCTTTAAAGTGAAGGCGATGTGACATCTACATTTACACCTCTTTAAAGTGAAGGCGATGTGACATCTACATTTACACCTCTTTAAAGTGGAGGCACTGTGACATCTACATTTACACCTCTTTAAAGTGAAGGCGGTGTGACATCTACATGTACACCTCTTTAAAGTGACGGCGATCTGACATCTACATTTGCACCTCTTTAAAGTGAAGGCGATCTATGAAAACTGTGCGTATGAACGTGCTCACCCGAGTCACGTGACTGATAGGTCGGTGAACACCATATACATATTTAGGTAAAATGACTTTTGTTTATTTTTGAATGAACATGAGTCTCAATTAAACTAAAAACACCAGGAAATGATCCGATATAAATATTTTCTCCATTAAATTATTTACATTTTTTAAAGTTTGTATTACTTGCCAATATTAGCTTTAATCCATCTTTCCTATATACATGTATGTAGAACGATGTCTTTTAACAAATCCAAAGACCTAATAACACAATAATATGTGTTATTAGGTCTTTGAAAAATCTAAGTCGAAATAATGGAAAATCTATATCCTAACTTTACGATTATACCAATTTAATGACGTCAACATTCTCCACACTTTCTCGGATAACTTTGTACTACTCAACTGAGAAGTGTTGAAAGATTTTCTGATATCTAAAGATTCTTTTAGCTCTTGGAAACAAAGGTCTTTGAATCATCAGCTCATGCTTACAAACTACGGAGACACAATTATATATGTAGATGAAAGTGTAATTATTTGTGTTTTGAAATCATTGCAGCAAGGGAAAGAAAATGCCCATTATGAATGTCTACATGTGAGAAACCGACCTTAATGCTAAAAGGTAAATTAATCTGATGTTCGTGTATTTCAAACAATTCTAAAGTGAGTGTGAATACAGAAGCCCACAGGGAAGACTGGGCATGCCCAACTGTGCAGCCTCTATAAATAAAGTCTTTATTTTTTTTTTTATTATTATTATTATTATTATTATAATCATCCAATTTGTGGTTTTTGTAAGACAAATCGATGATTAAAATTAGAAGATTGAACCCGGACTATAGGTTCCGTAATCCACAAGATAAAATACAACTAAACAGTGATATTTTATTGTGTATACACGGCAAACTAGTCTTAACAGAGACATATGAGCCGAATTACGAAAAAACCTACATTGTGGACTCTGATCAGCCTAAGCATGCCGTGCAGGCTAATCCCGATAACCACTTTTCACCTCCTTTGGATTTTATGTTTCAGGAATAATTACTCTATACCTCTATCCCCCTGAGACGGAATGAGTCAGCCCGTATTAGCTCGCGCGGATTGCACAGGCTGATCTGGGTCGATATTACGCAGTCCATAATGTTGGTTTTCTCACGGAACGGCTCATATAATTTCTTTTAAATGTCTGTGGTCTAAAAGTTCCTTTCGTAGTAAACGAAATTTAAAAAAGTCAAAACCGTTTCCCTTTAAATTATTTCAATAGTTCTTTCTTATCAGTGCTAGGTGATTACAAGTAGAAATGACAGCGAAAAAAAAATCATTCACTGTGTTTCAAAAGCTTTGTTAACCGAGTGAAAGGCCCTTATGTTTACTGTGATTGCACCTGAGTACTCGTGCATTGTCTCTTGGTTACGGGTCGTTCAGTATTGTTAGGGAAAACAAAGTATGGGACATTCGTATAATGGACATATATAAGTATACGGTAAGTGTTTGTGGAAAGTTGTTGGTATCTAAAAGTTATAAGGATGAAGTGTCTAGTTTAACTCTTTCCCATATAGAACACATCTACAGCAGACGACTTTGAAAGCATCTCGTCTAAACCAGGGCAAATCTCTATAAATGAAAGAATATCTATTGAATAGAGTTGTAAAAATTGTCGTAAATGTAGAAATTCCTCGAAACGAGCAATATCTCCTTTTTCCGCAATGTTTTCAAAAGTAGTCTGCTGCAGAGGCTTTCAGAAATCGTCTTTATGTGGGAAAGGGCTCAAGGAAAACCGACGTTAAGGTTGTCTTTCCTGAAGCAACGCTAATTAGTTATGTCTTTAAAATTGTCCTCGGATGTTTGATTGTTATTTGCCTATTTTTTAAAACATATAATGTGAAACAGGTTTTTATCAACATATGAGCCGTTCCGCGAAAAAACCGACGTTGTGGACTCTGCGTAAACTATCGACCCGGATCAGCCTAAGGATGCCGCGCAGGCTAACCGGACAGACACTTTTCGCCTCCTGTTGATTTTCTGTTTCCGGAATCATTACTCTATACCTCTATCCCCCTGAGACGGAATGTGTCGGTCCGGATTAGCCTGCGCGGACTGCACAGGCTGATCTGGATCGATACATAACGTAGATACCGTGATATTGGTTTTCTCGTGAGACGGTTCATATATCATTCACTCTTGAATGAAAGAAAAGCGATGTTTAAAATGGCAGTAATTCAGCAGGTTTCGGGTTAAGTCTTTCGTCAAGGAAACTTTGATGTACCAAGTTCAAGTTCTACAGTTGCATAACATTTTAAACGTTGTTGCAATATATGTATAATAAGCATTTGTAAAGCAATACATATATAATAGATTAAACAAATGGCAGGTGTTACACAAAGAAACTTCCGGCAAATAATGAGCAGAACATACCATAAACTTTATTTAGATATCAGCGTTATAGCCCATGGTCAAATAACACAAAATTAATAACATACAGTAGAAAATGGTACATGTTTAAAATAATATCATATTTTTTTGTATTTTTTTTTTGGTTATGTAATTTACATGTTTATAGAATCTTGGTCATGTTAATTTGATTTTGTTGCATGAATACTTCTATTATCGGCATGAGACATTAGATTTTGAAAACATTTGGCTTATAATTTTGCATATTTTGACTTTTCTTATTTGGGTATATTTGCGGAGCTATTATTTTCCCGTATTTTGTTATACGTACTTGTATCATATAACACAATGTAGGCAAATAACTTCCAGTAATGATCAGACAACGCATTCAGTTGGATATGAATGTACATGTAGTGTTCGACATAATTCGATTTATTTTGCTGTAACATGTAACTCGAAAGTATGTCGAGCAGTTTTACTTTACCGTTTACGGTTTATTATTTACTCTATAACAATTTAAGAATATATAATTATGTAAAGAAAAGATATATATCTTAAAAATTAAAGAGTCTCAAAGTAAATCAAATCTCACAAAGTTGGATGGATATCTCTCTAGGTTAACCCTTTCACCCATATGACAATTCTGCAGCAGACGACTTTCAACATATTTTGTCAAAAAATGGAAAATCTCTATAATTGAATGGATAACCTATGACTAAAAGAGAAAAACATAGTGGCAAAAGGAGAAATTGCTCGTTTTGAGGAATTTCTTCTTTTGTCACTATGTTTTTAAAAAGCCGTTTGCAGCAGAGGCATCAGAAAGCGTTTATATGAGGGAAAGAGCTAAAGAGAAATGAGCCGTCCCGCGATAAAACCAACATTGTGGACTCTGCGTAAAGTATCGACCTGGATCAGCCTAAGCATGCCGCCCGGACAGACACATTTCGCCTCTTGTGGATTTTCTGTTTCAGGAATCATTACCCAATACCTCTATCCCCCTGAGGCGGAATGTGTCGCCCCGAATCAGTCTACGAGGATTGCGCAGGATGATCTTGATCGATACATTTCGCAGAGACCATAATGTGGGTTTTCTCCTGGAACGGCTCATATATTCCTATCTCCAATAAACAATGAGAGGCATTTCTTCAACTAAGAGAGATATCTCTTCACATTAACGGGATAAACATGTATCTCAAAGTAAAACAAATATCACAAAGTTAAATGGATATCTCTTTGGGTTAAAGAGATATCTCTATCACGGAATACATGTATAGTGAAACACCTTGCTATACAAATGCCAAACGGAAATAACATGAGAGCTTGACCCTTTCCCTCATGTAGACGCTTTCCGATGCATCTGCAGCAGACGTCTTTTTGAAAACATGGAAACAACAGAAGAAATTGCTCAAAACAAGCAATTTCTCCTTTTGTCTCCATGTTTTCAACTCTATTTAATTATTGTACATTCGTTTATAGGGAGTTTCCAAAATATTTCGGGTATGTTTTCAAAGCCGTCTGCTGCGGATTTATTGTACGTGTGAAAGGGTTAAGAGTTCGGATATTGTAATTAGGGCAAAAGTGAAATTTAATATGGCCATCGAATAATGGTGAACCTAATCCTTTCCCGCTTCCAGTATATCTGCAACACACGACTCTTTAAACATCTTTGAAAACATATGGTAAAACCTCTAAAACTGCAAGCATAATTATTCAAAAGAGTTTATAATCATTGTGACAAAACTGATGAGCATTTCTTTTGTTGACATATTGTTTAACCGGAGACAGAGGCGTCAAAGTGCGTCTGCATCATTATGGGGAAAGGGTTACTCAGGTTTCACAGGGTTGGGAACTCAATTAAAGATGGATTAGCCTATATGATTATAATCGTTTACTTCATTTACACGTCATCATTTATTGAAATTCTACCTTCAACCCTTCCCCACATACAAACGAATTCAGATGACTTTGCAGATGACAACTTTTAAAAACATTGTGGCAAAAGGTGGAATTACTTGTAATGCCACAATAGTTTCAACTTAATTTAATAACTGTTCTGTCATTTATTTAGAGTTTCCCTACCTTTTCTTTTCGAAGTCGTTTGCTGCAGATTTTATTTCAATATGGTTTTATATTTACATAAGGTCATTTTTCGACCCAATTCGTTGCTGCTTTCTACGGCATGACCTCAAATAAACATGTCGCTCTTTGGTTTAAAGAATACTAATATAGAGTTAATCCATGTCCTCTTTTAACCCTTTCCCTCATACGACAATTCTGCAGCAGACGACTTTGAACATATTTCGTCAAAACATAGAAAATCTCTATAATTGAATGGATAACCTATGACTAAAAGTGGAAAACATTGTGGCAAAAGGAGAAATTGCACGTTTTGTGCAATTTCTTCTTTTGTCACTATGTTTTCAAATAGCCACCTGCTGCAGAGGCGCCAGAAAGCGTCTATATGAGGGAAAGGGTTAAATTAGAGATTGAGTTAATATATGTTTTTCTTAACCTAGACACTTAGTAAACTTTAATTAACAGTACACTGTGCGTATTCTATGAATATTTATCCCTTTTTCCACATACAAAATAATACAATACAATATGGAACCTAGCAATAAATGAAAGAACAATAACTGAATATAGCTCAAAACGCTGTGATTTGTTACTCGTTATCTGTAATTTGTTAATTCGATAAGTTTACATTTTCCTACATACATCATCAACGTACTGTTTCGCAACAATATGGAAACTCTCTGTTAATGTTAGTGTATTCATTAATCGAAGAGACTTGGATACAGTGTGGAAAAATAAGAAATTGCACAATAATGATACAGGCGACATTTGACGTATAAACTAATATATGCAGCAGAGTAATTTTGAAAATATTTTGAAAAAGGGAAAAATATGTTCTCAACCATTAAAATTTGCGTTTTTTATCTCTTTATTTTCAAATGTATTTTACAAGTAGAAGTACATAGTATACATGGTTTTAAAAAGATAAGTCTTCAAAATATCGTATCAGATAACAAGCTCAGAGGCACGGTAGTAGGATTTTGCAGATTAACTGATATTGCAAACTGAAGAGGTAAAGTTTAGCAAATTAAATAAGATTGAAAAAGGAAGTAGGAATATTGTGCAAATAAGAAAATAATGGGGTTAATCTTATTGATGTTTTCATTATTAATTAATTGGTAAAATCGTCCTATTCAGTTTTCAATATAAGTTAATTTGAACAATCTTCCTACTTCAGTTTTCAACATTATTTTTAATTTGCGAAATGTTACCTCTTGAGTTTTCATTATAAGTAAATTTTCAAAACCCTACTTCTTCAGTTTTCAGTATGAGTTTATTTTTAAAATACTACTTCTTTATTTTTCATTATTTTCTTATTTGCAAAATATTCCTATTTAAGTATAAGGAAAAAATAAACACTTTCGGCCTATCTAGAGCTGAATGCAGAGCTCTAGATAGGCCGAAAGTTTTGTTTTTTCTTATACTTAAATTCCTATACTACACTATGTAAGTGTCACTTAAAAGAACCGCCGCGATGAAACGATTCTTTGCAGAACCACAGCATTGAGTTTAACCCTATCCCACATGTACACAATTTGCAGCAGACGACTCTAAAGGTACCAGGACAATGATATGGTAAATTTAAATAGACAAAAGTTTGCTTTTTGAGCAGAGTTGAAAACAGTGCGACGAAAGTCGTCTGCTACAGTCACGTCACACTGCGCTTACATGTTATTTGTGGGCTTGGCGTGAAACAGTTGTATCTAAAATTGGTATTTTTTTACCAAGGTTAATCACCTCGCCATAAAGTCTTTATAAGCGTTAACTCACTTTTCTTTGTAAACAATGTAAATTTAGGTGCCATTGCTCGTTGCATTGTTTACAAAAGGGTCAAAATTGCTCCTAAACCAGGGTTTTCAAAATAGGTTTTAAGTTACAACCGTTTCACGCCAAGCCCTCGAGATGGTGTTCACTTCTTTCCTCTCTTTTTACATGTAGGCTGAAGGAGAGTGTTCAACGTTGGACCGATTCCAAAATTTGAATTAGAAGAAATGTATAAACGGCTTTATATTTAATATCACCAGTGACTGAATTAATATCTTGTAATCTTTTATTACAGGCATTAACACCGACCTAAGACATAGGGACTCGCGGGCAAACCAGTGTAATTGGCCAGTGTCATAAACCTTTTGTCGGACCAAATACGCTGCTATAAAGAAGATAAAAGAACGAGCAGTTATAAATACAATAATCCTGGACCGTCGATAGAAAGGCTATAAAAACGACAGTTATTTATTATATGAAAAACATCGATATAACTCTAGATTTTTTTTTCAATGGTAAAGTGGGAACAGTTGATCGATTCTGTGACATCATATGATCATCATTGTCTGGTGGTAATCGAAGAGATTAGGGTTTACAGTTGTATTTTATCAGAGTTTATTTGAGGATGTAAGAGTGATCGTCGGTGAATTGATGTTTACTTGATGTATCAATGCTAGGTAGATAAGGCGGAAATACGGGTATATGCAGGGACAATTTATTGAGTTTGTTCCGATAATCGTAAACGGATAAAACTTGAAGTGTTTTTGTGTGAACTGTACACTCGAGACATATGTAAATGATCTAATATTTGATATTCGATACAGAGGTATATTTACAGTTACGTAAAGGTGTTTGAAGATTAGCTGGGTGTATATCAAACTGTGTGACAATGTCGAAAATACGCAAAGGAGGGATTTTAAGGTCCAACATGACAAAAACGCCGGTCCGAGATGGACGTGAATCACAAAGGGAGCGCACGTGGGACAAAGGATCGGATCACATGGACATGGACACGATGATGCAGAATCCCAGGAAACTAGAAAACACGTTTAAATTATACCCGGACCCCGAACGCCGGTTCCAACCGGGAAGAGTAAAGGAAGTGATGGACTCGGTGTTGAAGGAGTACCTTACGGAAGAAGAGTACGAAAAGACTCTAGGACAAAGGATGAGTAAAATGTTGTCTGACACCATTAAAACCAGGATAAAAGAGTTTAAATGGACCCGCTACAAGATCGTGGTACAGATTATCATCGGGGAAAATCGGGAACAGGATATCCGTGCAGGGAGCCGGTTTTTATGGAACGTTGAAACCGATAACTACGCATCAACTCGGTTCATCAACAAGTCACTATTTGCAATGGCCGTGTGCTTTGGTGTTTATATGGATTAGTTTGTTTATGATGTATATATTGTTTCATTCTTACAATTTAGCGGATACGGTAATCTGCAACTAGATAACGTAACACTGTGTCTCAATTCATAAGCATTTTTTAAAAGTCTTGTTTGAAAAACTTCAACGGTCAATTTGAATATCTTACAGTTACATAAACACTAAAACTCACCGCTACGCAGGGCAGCCAATGGATGTATCAGATAGACATTAAGCCGTTACGCAGGGCAGCCAATGGATGTATCATATAGACACTAAGCCGTTACGCAGGGCAGCCAATGGGTGTATCAGATAGACATTAAGCCGTTACGCAAGGAAGGTAACTTCGTTTCAGTGAAATAAAGTCGGTTTTCACGGTAAAACATTGTTCCATGTTGGGTTTTCGCTCAAGTCTCTATTGAACGCGGCTGCTGTATCTTTTGGATTACTACTTTTAATATTTCCTCTCTTTATATGTTTTGTTAAAGCATATGCTTCAGACGACAATTTGAAAATATCGTGACAAAAGAAAAAACTGCTAATAATTACCAATTTCTCCGTTTGCGACAATATTTTCATCTCTATTCAATGAATGTGTGTTCATTCAGTAGAGAGAATTTTCCATGTTCTTGCCTATACGGCTACAAATTCGTCTGCTGCATATTTTAAAGGAGTAGTTGTAGTTCTATATTGCCTCTATTAACCGAGAGCATATACATACAAACTATACGAAACACGAAACAATACAAACATAAATCAAACGTGTGACAAAATAGAACTATTAGTGCAATCAAACAATTCAGCTTGAATACATCAAACCTTGAAGTATATTATAGGCTTATACAATAATTGTATTTTCCCTGGGGTGAAAAAAGTCACAAGTATTTAATTCCCATGTGAGAATATCCATTGCCCGGACGCTAGGAAATGACGTAATATAATACGCCATCGAAAACGTTTTGATACATATTCCCTTTATGAAAGCGTCATGAACACATATATTTTAATTAAGATATACTACGAGAATTTACCTCCATCGTATATGTTATGTGTAATTTATTTACTATGAGATCTCGTATCCCTCGTGATTTTAGTTACCCACTAATAACAAACTCGTGAAGACGCACTCGTTTGTTACACGTGCGTATACGTCACTCGGGATAGTATTCATGTATCAAGGACATATATGTGCTCGGATACAGTGCGCTTTTTATACCATATTGCACTAGAAATTGTATATACGGGGCACGTCACACTAAAACCGACATCGAAGGATCGAATTGCATCCTTGTATCTGAAGTCGGTGGCTCTCCAGAATTATCCCGCTGTGAGGAAAATGTCACACAAAGCTTTGCGTTAGTTAAGGCCTTGTTCAAAAGTACTTTAGTTATATCAGGCCGACTGTACACGCTCTGGGTGACAGACCAGTACACGGCTAGGGAATGTGCCTTTCTCGCCTCGGGTAGGTTCGAAATCGGGACGCCCGCTCTCGAATACCCAACGCTTAATCTCGGTCACGGTGGATATCGATTAAATTTATTTCATAACATTTCATTTGACATCCTAGGTTTTTTTGAAATTGTTATATAGCACTATGTACATATAAATTATCATTAAGTGCCGTTTGATTTTATAAATTCATTTTTTAACGAATTATTTTTTCTCAAAAAATAATACAGTTAACGAGATCGAGTTTGATTCCGGAAGTCACGGTTAAACTACACTTCCGCTTAGAATACACATTCGCTGCACCTAAATAGTCCTAGTATTTTTCGATATTAAAATGACTTCTACGTGTTCAATACAGTGAAGTCATAATTATACTATCGAATCATCATAGATAATCAATTTTCTAGAAAATATCAAATTAACAGTACGCGCATATATATTTCATTTGTCGGCAGGTACGTATAAGCCACGAGTATGAATTTTAGTCGTATGCCCATTCACTAGAAGTCGACCCCACGCTGTATAGAACAATGTTAATCTCACAAATATGCCACTACGCAGAGCTCAGTGAAATAGTCAGTGTGCATTTTAAACGCTCGCATCGCCGTTGTTTCTCCTTTTTCCAACATGATAACGATAATCAAAGGGGCTTTCTAATTATAGATCATGGTTTACATACGCGCGCATTCAGTTAGCTTAATATATATACGAAAGTAACGCTCTAACGTTGTATCAAAGTACCGTGGTGCAATGGAGAGCGTGTATAACTACTAATCATGGACTACTTATGGACGCGAGTTCGAGTCCTAATAGGAACTGTTCTTTTTTTTTTTTTTAATTCTTATTTTATGCGATTTGTTAAACATTATATATTTATAATAATTAATTCACTCACATGAAACATAGTTATAATATAAGCCGAAATCCTGATGACGAAAACAAATCGAACTAACAATGTAAATCTCACAAATATGCCATGGGTGTTTTGACAGACTTTACGCAGAGCTCAGTGAAAGAGTTAGTGTGCATGTTAAACGCTCGCATCGCCGTTGAAATGCTACATTTACTAAAACTGTCAACTGATAAAAAAAAATCTCTGGACAAAAATATTAATAATAATAAAATAGACTAAATTGTGCCAATTGTGCAATAGCATGATCAATTGCATTCATAAATTAGATTTTACAAATGTTCAAAATAATTCGTTACCAGTACTTCAGTACTTTGATTACCATATGCTGTTAAGAAAATGTATGCGATGCTTATCAGAAGATTTATCGGTTTAATTGTTTAGTTATTTACAATAAAACAGTAAAAAAGAGAGTTTTGTTTGCAAATGGAAATAAAAATGATTCAAAAATGTGCCTTGGTTTCAAGTGGTAGTTATCTAGCGTCAGTGTTGTCAGCCAGTGTTGTGAAAACAATGAAAAACAACCACAACTGAACAAACCTGCGTAAAAGCCCTGCGTTGATACAATACAATACAATACAATACAATACAAATTCCTTTATTTCTCTCAGTTCTACAAACAGAATACATGAGGATAAAATAAATATACATAGTAAACGAGGTGAAGAACAATACAACAAAAGGAGAAAAAAGGTGTGTCGACAAATGCATAGTTCAAATACGAGAATTGTGAAACACAAAAGAAAGAAAGTTTAGCCTTCAATCCACAATTACAATACACTCTCGTATGAGAGCGGTATTTTCATTGCAAAGGAAGGCCAAACAGTATGTTCTATTTTTCATGATAGGTTGGTTTATTGGAGTTTATCGCCGTTGAGACAATGACTATTGTCAATCATCGTTGAGACAATGACTATTGTCAATCATCGTTGAGACAATGACTATTGTCAATCATAGAAAGGATGAAATGGTCGATCCTTGATCCGAACGTACGCCGTTACGTCCTTGTGTATTAAGCGGCTTTTATTTAAGATCCAATGTTGCATTCGTTTAACAAAAATATCGTTGATATTTTTTCATATACAGACGAATGTTGACGTATTTGCAGTGGATTAATTTTGAAAACATATCTCTATTCAACAATCATGCTTTCATTTATATTAAAAGTCTATATACCTTCCAATATATTTTTGAATTTGTTTGTTTCAAATTCTGTCTATGTTGGACAATTTTAACCTTTTACCTGATATGTCGTTCATACAATCTTTAGTAGAGCTGTTACATCTCTGGACATTTAGTAGACAAAATGGGAGGTGCTGCAGAAAAACCAACATTAAGGCAATTATACCACGTGTATCAATGCCAATTAAGGGTCCCATTGGAAACTGCCTTACAGAAGTTTCTTGAAACCTCTTATACATAACTAGCGAAAAGTGTAGCGCCAGGACAGTCTGCGTGGATGTGCTTGCTCATCTGACTGTAGACTCATCGTAAATGCATTACGATTGGTTTTCGTAGAGCGCTACTCAATTTTCGTTTAAACTTAACTAGAGTTTGTTTACGGACACCTGACTTTCTGTCAATCACTAAGAGGTGCTTCTTTGCCATTTCGAATGCTTTTATCTATACATGGTTTCTTCATGGACACGAAACATGTGTTAAATGTGATATTGCTTCAAAGACACAGTGACTTCTACCAAGAACGCAATCTTTATTGTTTAATACAAGGCATATTGCTTCATGGAATTCAATTAAGCACACTGAGTTACTTATAGGAGTGGCCATTAAGGGGAAACGGCTGTATGGACACCGATGATGTATCTTATGGAGTTGCTTTAACCCTTTCCCTCATACGACAACTTTGCAGCAGACGACTTTGAACGTATTTTGTCAAAACATAGAAAATCTCCATAATTGAATGGATAACCTATGACTAAAAGTGGAAAACATTGTGGCAAAAGGAGAAATTGCACGTTTTGTGCAATTTCTTCTTTTGTCACTATGTTTTCAAAAAGCCGTCTGCTGCAGAGGCGTCAGAAAGCGTCTATATGAGGGAAAGGGTTAAATACCTCAGGAAAATCGTCGTTCTAGAGCCACTGTCTTCGTCACGACAGCTTATCTAGTCGTGATGAATCACACGGGTTGTCAAAACAAGGGCCGAACACTGCACCGCCTCGTCCTCATAATATGCATATTCGCACACAGATCAGGATCAAGTCTTTTTCTTTCCTATATGATTAGGCTTTATATTAAACGTCGTATTCAGCAATTTTGCAGTCATATCAGGGCGGCCAGTTCAACTATGTATGTGTGTTCTGGCTTTCTTACACCAGTAGTACACACTTGTCTTTCCAAGTTACCATTTCAAGTAGACTGATGCCCATTGTTGAAAGACGAATGACTGTAGTCGCATTGACTTTTGTCAAACGTCGAAAAGAATGGTGTTTCTGGATTTTGCAGACCGCATCGCTACCGACGAAGCTATCGGGGATTTCGTGCTCATTTTCCAACATTGTTCTCGAAAGTGTAAAGACAACAATTTAGCATTAGTTTAAACTTACTTAGTTTACATCGTTTCAGCTAATAGTATTAATCACACTTGATGTCTTCTTCGTGAAGGATTAATCAATACTCGCGCCGTTTGTGTAGAGCAGTCCCAGAAGGCAGAACACTCTAATGAAGGGATTCAAACCCGGACCCTTGGAGAAGACACACATCAATTTCAGATGGTCTACCACGGCACTACTATCTTCCACAATTCTGCCAAAATATGATTTTAAAAAGATCAGTCGTGTCCTATGATGCCTTTGGGTCTCAATACATCTGAGGATCGGGATCAGATAAACTGTTGATAGTAACCCTAATGTGACCACAATTCGATTATTTATGTCAGAAGTTACACATGGTCTATCCTATACGCAAGCGGGATGTAAAAACTCTTAAGACATTGGAGTCCTCACTGTTAGCAGATGCACTAATGAAAGCCCCAACTATTCAGACGCGGCTGATATGAGTCAGTTAGGTGGTTCGGATACACGATAGACGTCAAGAGTCTGTTATATGTGATGAAATCCGAATTGGTTTCTATGGTTTATCCCACATTGTTGTCTCACATACACTCCTTTTGACGTGTCAACAGTTGACTTGGGTTGAGCACCTTGGGAGATAACGTCATATTGCTCGTTGTGACTAGGATATAAATTCAGTCGCGTCTGATGCATTTGGTTCTTCACGCATCTCCGGAATGTGATTAAATAATATAATTGTAGTAACCCTCTAAGTCCACACTTTATTGTTTTGTCACAATTTACACATGGACGGGTCTTTCATATTTACAAGCGGGATGTAAAAACTCTGAAGACATTGGAGTCCTCACTGTTAGCAGATGCACTAATGAAAACCCCAACTATTCAGACGCGGCTGATATGGGTCAGTTAGATGGTTCGGATACAAAATAGACGTCAAGAGTCTGTTATATGTGATGAAATCAGAATTGGTTTCTATGGCTTTATCCCACACTGTTGTCTCACATACACTCCTTGTGACGTGTCATCAGTGGACTAGGTTTGAGCATCTTAAGAAATAACGACATGTTGCTCGTTGTGATCATTTTCCCATTTTCCAATTTCCAATCATCTGTTTTTCTCTAAGTTCCAGTATTATATTCTCCGGTTGACGAAGGAAATCGCAATAAAAGTCTTGTACCCGGCGTACTATAGTCAATTAGTACGTCTATCATGAACCAACAATGCCGAATATAATGGTCGCCATAAAATGCTGATTCCCACGCTACAATCGAACTGCTGCATCTTGCAGCAACTCTTGTACACTATATTGACACTTTATAAAATACGCATAAAATAGACCATCGGTAACCCTTCACTTATAGTTTATAAAAAAATCCTCGAACAAAACTAAAGCTTTTAATTTCTTTTTTAAAAACTCCTGATTTCATCGAATATTCGAACCATGATATAGTATTCGAATATTCGACCATATGATCGAATATTCGTTGCCATCCTTAATAAATAGTGAAGCAAAGAACCTTCGAGGTAAACATGATGTGATCCATAAAAAGGTCGTATTCAAACCAGTTTGCTTGCTTGAAAATGTGTTCAATGTGTTATTGCTTCAAGGACACAGGGATTCCCACCAGGAACGCAATATTGACCGTTTAACACAAGGCATATTGCTTCATGGAATTCCATTAAGCACACTGAGTTACTTTTAGGACACATCGAATGTCGATAACAAAATCTAGTTGATTTTGGCCATTGAGGGAAAAAAGCTGTATGGACACTGATTATGTTTCTATCTTATGGAGTTGCTCTAATGACCCTAATAATGTCGTCACACAAAAATCGTCGTTCTAGAGCCATTGTCATTTCCACGACAGCTTATTTAGTCGTGACGAATCACATTGGTTGTCAAAACAAGGTCCGAACACTGCACCCCCTCGTGCTCATAATATGCATATTCGCACAAAGATCAGGATCAAGTCTTTTTCTTTCCTATATGATTAGGCTTTAATGTCGTATTCAGCAATTTTGCAGTCATATCAGGGCGGCCAGTTCAACTATGTATGTGTGTTCTGGCTTTCTTACACCAGTAGTACACACTAGTCATTCCAAGTTACCATTTCAAGTAGACTGATGCCCATTGTTGAAAGACGAATGGCTATAGTCGCATTGACTTTTGTCGAACGTCGAAAAGAATGTTGGTCCTGGATGTTGCAGCCCGCGTCGCTACCGACGAAGCTACCGGGGATTTCGCTCTCATTTTCCAACATTGTTCTCGAAAGTGTAAAGACAACAATTTAGCATTAGTTTAAACTTATTTATTTTACAACGATTGCGAAATAAGCTTTCAGCTAATACATGTAATATTAATCACACTTGATGTCTTCTTCGTGAAGGCTTAATCAATACTCGCGCCGTTTGTGTGGAGCAGTCCCAGAAGGAAGAACCCTCTAATGAAGGGATTCAACCCCGGACCCTTGGAAAAAGAATACACATCAATTTCAGATGGTCTACCACGGCACTACTATCTTCCACAATTATGCCAAAATATGATTTAAAAACAATCAGTCGTGTCTGATGCCTTTGGTTCTCAATACATTTGAGGATCGGGATCAGATAAACTGTTGATAGTCAATTAGTACGTCTATCATGAACCAACAATGCCGAATATAATGGTCACCTCTCCTTATATATCGATATCGCATATACAGTAAATTAATAAATATACAACTGAATTTCGTAAACTCTACAATGGACCATTACAACTTGATGTTTGGAATCAATACATAAATAGTGAAGCAAAGTACCTTCGAGGTAAAAATGATATGATCCATAAAAAGGTCGTATTCAAACCAGTTTGCTTGCTTGAAAATGTGTTCAATGTGTTATTGCTTCGAGGACACAGTGATTTCCACAAAGAACGCAATATTTATTGTTTAACACAAGGCATATTGCTTCATGGAATTCCATTAAGCACACTGAGTTACTTTTAGGACACATTGAATGTCGATACACAATTCTAGTTGATTTTGGCAATTGAGGGAAATAAGCTGTATGGACACTGATTATGTTTCTATCTTATGGAGTTGCTCTAAAGACACCAAGACTGTCGTCGCACACACATCATCGTCGTTCTAGAGCCACTGTCATTTTCACGACAGCTTATCTAGTCGTTATGAATCACATTGATTGTCAACACAAGGGCCGATCACTGCACCCCCTCGTGCTCATAATACGCATATGCGCACAAAGATCGAATCAAGTCTTTTTGTTTCCTATATGATTAGGCTTTAACGTCGTATCCAGCAATTTTGCAGTCATATCAGGGCGGCCAGTTCAACTATGTATGTGTGTTCTGGCTTTCTTACACCAGTAGTACACACTTGTCTTTCCAAGTTAACATTTCAAGTAGACTGATGCCCATTATTGAAAGACGAATGACTTTAGTAGCATGTCAAACGTCGAAAAGAATGTTGGTCCTGAATTTTGCAGCCCGCGTCGCTACCGACGAAGCTACCGGGGATTTCGTGCTCATTTTCCAACATTGTTCTCGATAGTGTAAAGACAACAATTTAGCATTAGTTTAAACTTACTTATTTTACATCGATTGCGAAATAAGCTTTCAGCTAATAATATTTATCACACTTGATGTCTTCTTCGTGAAGTCTTAATCAATTCTCGCGCCTTTTGTGTGGACCAGTCCCAGAAGGCAGCACCCTCTAATGAAGGGATTCAAACCCGGACCCTTGGAAAAAAAGTACACATCAATTTCAGATTGTCTTCCACGGCACTACTGTCTTCCATAATTCTGCCAAAATATGATTTCAAAAAAATCAGTCGTGTCTGATGCCTTTGGGTCTCAATACATTTGAGGATCGGGATCAGATAAACTGTTGATAGTGCCTTTGGTTCTCAATGCATCTCCGGAATGTGAATAGATCACCTGATGGTAGTCACAATTATATTATTTATGTCAGAAGTTACACATGGTCTATCCTATACGCAAGCGGGATGTAAAAACTCTAAAGACATTGGAGTCCTCATTATTAGCAGATGCACTAATGAAAACCCCAACTATTCAGACGCGGCTGATATGGGTCAGTTAGATTGTTTGGATACAAAATAGACGTCAAGAGTCTGTTATATGTGATGAAATCAGAATGTGGTTTCTATGGTTTTATCCCACACTGTTGTCTCACATACACTCCTTGTGACGTGTCATCAGTGGACTAGGTTTGAGCATCTTAAGAAATAACGACATGTTGCTCGTTGTGATCATTTTCCCATTTTCTAATTTCCAATCATCTGTTTTTCTCTAAGTTCCAGTATTATATCCTCCGGTTGACGAAGGAAATCGCAATAAAAGTATTGTACCCGGCGTACTATAGTCAATTAGTACGTCTATCATGAACCAACAATGACTAATAGAGTGGTCACCTCTCCTTCTATTATCGATATCGCATATATCGTAAATTAATGAATATACAACTGATTGTCGTAAACTATACAATGGACCATTACAATTTGATATTTGGAATCAATACATAAATAGTGAAGCAAAGGACCTTCGAGGTAAAACCGATTTGATCCACAAAAAGGTCGTATCTATACCAGTTTGCTTGCTACACCGTGTCGAAAGGGCCCCCGCCAGTATTGGTGTTTGGTTGACGCACGCATTATTGCGAGAGATTTTAACCACATGAGCCGTCCCACGAGAAAACCAACATTGTGGACTCTGCGTAGAGTATCGACCCGGATCAGCCTAATCGTGTCGCGCAGGTTAACCCGAACAGACATTTTTCACCTTCTGTGGATTTTCTGTTTCAGGAATAATTACTCTATACCTCTATACCCCTGAGACGGAATGTATCGGCCCGGATTAGCCTGCGCGGACTGCGCTAGCTGATCTGGATCGATACATATAAACGCAAAAACCATAATGTTGGTTTTCTCATGGAACGCTTCAAATGTCTATATTGAAACTTACATTAACACAAAACCGATATTCAAAAAGTGATATCAAGTTCTACCCTGACTTGTTAAATAACTAGAACAGTAAATTTGTCTCTAGATCGTCGGTGACATTGTTTGTAATCTGGGTATGAATGCAAGTACAAACATCTATCAAAGTAAATACGAGTAGACATGATTTACAAATAGACCTTATCTAAAGATATATTTATGTATCTTCAGTTATGCATAGTAGCAAAGACACTTATTGATTAGTTTATTTGAAATTACCACGTCATACAAAAACGTATGTCCCGAGTGGGTCAGCCCACCATAAAGAGAAATGAGTCGTTCCATGAGAAAACCAACATAATGATTTCTGCGTAATGTATCGATTCAGATATGACTGCGCAATCCGCGCAGGCTCATTCGGGCCGACACAATCCGTATCAGGGGGATAAAGGTACGGAGTAATGATTCCTGAAACAGAAAACCCACAGGAGGCGAAAAGTGGCTATCCGGATTAGCCTGCGCGGCATGCTTAGCCTGATCCGGGTCGATACTTAACGCAGAGTTCACATTGTTGGTTTTCTCGTGGAATGTTTTCAGGTTAAATCCTATATACACACGTCATTGAGATTGATTGAGATAGCTTGGTCCGTGAATATGCTGGTGTTTTTTTTACCTTTTCTCTAAAACATGCGTCTTTTAACGCCTCTGCAGCGGAGACTTTAGACAAAATTGGAAGAACAACACAAGAGTGTTCGACTCTTTATCCAAATTATTCATAAGTTTCATAAATGTTTCATAATACCTTTTATGTTTTTCAAAGGAGACACGATTTTTGATAAATCATAACAAATTAATAGTTACTTCAGGGTCGAATTGTCAAATGAAATTGTGACGAGTGCCATTCGTCTTCGATCAAGTATTATAATTGTAACTTCAATGTATTCCGTCTTCGTGTGTTTTATAAAGAGCCACAATCAAAAACTAAAACATATCTTGTCCTGCAACCGTTTACTGTATTAACCCTTTCCCACATACAATGAATCAGCATTAGATGACTTTGAAAAACGTTTAGTAAAACAATTGGAACATTTCTATAAATAAAAGACAAATTATTGAATAAAGTTGAAAATATTATAGCAAAAGGAGAAATGGCTCATTATGAGTATCTTTTTTACATTTGCCACAACATTTTCATATGTCTTCTGCGGCAGAGGCGTCAGAAAGCGTCTGTATGTGTGAAAGGGTTTGTATAAAACTATAATTAGATGTATATAATGAGTATATTTGTTATGAATACCAAATCTAATCAGTTTCCGGTTTGGCAGACAATTTGATATCGACCTCGTTAAAGTTGCCAAGCTCCGGAAGTGACGCGGGGCTGTGAGTTTGAACCAAAGCCCGGCCATTTGAAACAATGTGACAAATGGAGAAACACATGATGAGCAATTTCTCCTTTATCTACAATGTTTTCACATTGATAACATAATTATTCTTTTATTTAATGAATTCCATTGTAAATATATATATAGGATGCACTGGAATTGTTTGACTTGATTGTGACCTTGTGTGAACGTGAAAATAGAGTATCTGGGAAAACAGTTTTTGCCCAGCCCAATTGAGTGCATAATGACGGTCACCATCTTCGCGAAGTAATATCATGCTTGCATAATACATGACCCCCCCCCCCCGCATTTTCTTTGGGTTATGTTAAAGCTGAGAGGTAACTCTTTTAAGTGATATAGGGTGTTATACCTGTACAAATTGAAGAAACTTTGACTATATAGGGTTGAAATTTGTTGATTTACATGTACATGTAAATATTGAATAAATTTAATTGTGTATCGTTACCTCATCCTTGGTACCCAGGCTATTCATAAAATATAGTTTATAAATAGCCTGGGTACCGAAGATGCGATTACCTATATCTCATTTATCTATATGGGTTATCTCCCCTATTGATAATTTTGTAGGCGTTCATTTGATTTGCTGACGCAAAGGTCAATCTTAAACCTGTAATAGGCAGTCAACGGATCTGTTTTAGCGTTTGCTACTGCGGCGAAGTTAAGGTTTGGTTTGCAGCGACGTTTAGGTCTATTTAAATCAGATTGCCTGGAATCCTAACATATTAAGGTTATTTTCACACTTTTACGCTCTTTAAAATGGCGTTTCCATATAAATAAGAACAAATACAGAATTAACAGTATGTTTTTGTTTAGTTTTGACGTGAAATAATAATTTATTTGAGCGGGTTCTGACTTTGGGATTTGTCCACACAAACGGTGCGATTACTGGTTAAGTCTCCAGGAAGCAGACATCGAGCGTGATTAATATAAGCTAAAAGCAATCGGTGTAAAATAAGTAAGTTTAAACTAAACTTAAATAATCACTCTTTGCACTGGTTACTCACCAAGAATTCGCGACCAGCGTTTGAAGGGAAGATTCCAAACGGTTGGTGGCGCTCTCATGAGATTCTGATCACGAGGATTAATCGAGGTTTCTGAAAAAAGTATTTTTTGATTTAAACTGAGATAAAATCCATAAATTAAAGCCCCGGACACCTGCGGAATTTAGAATGAAATACTTTAATCGTGCGATTGGACACATTGGTATATTGGGTATTAATATTGATGGGTAAGTACTGACGTTGATAGTTTTATTGAGTTTATCTTTTTAATAACATTTCACGTCTGGATTTAAACAATCATTCAATATTTAACCCTTTACCATATATGTCTTTTTAGGGGATTCTTCTTTGGAAGTAAATGAAGAAAAACTATTTGCATAATTTTGATACAGAGTTAAAAACATTTAAAGAAACGGAGGAATTGCTCGTTCGGCTTATTCTCCCTTTTCAACATTGTCTTTTGTTAAAGGCGTCTGCCACAGACTCATAACATGTTGGCTATGTTAAGTAAAGGTTTTAATTTTACAAAAAGGCCCTTGTCATTATAACCGAAGTCTACGGTAGGGTTAATCAGCAGCAGACGAGTTTGAAAATACTCAGATAGACATTAAATAAACTTCTATAAATAAAAGTATGATTATTAAATAAAATTGGAAACATTGTGGCAAAAGGAGAAATTGCTTAATTTGAAATATTTCCCTTTCGTTGGAATGTTTCAAAAGTTGTCTGCTGCAGACGCACCAAATGTAGCCGGATGTGGGAAAGAGTTAAATGGAATTCGATTCAGTGACGCCTAGCACAAGGAACTGATCAATACCCTGATAAGGGCTGCATTTGACGACCCTGCGACTACTTTGAAAACATTTCGAGAAAAGGATAAATTGCTCGAAACACGCGAACATTTTCCGTGTTAAGTATGTTATCAAATATGTAGTGAGCTCTGTAGACAGGCATAATAACTATTCCCTTTTTACAAATACTGTCTATCGATGGGACATAGTGATAGATTGGTGTTTAACGCCGTTTTCAACAATTATTCAGTCATATAACGGCGAACAGTTCACTTACCCACGCGTTTCCTGCCTTCCTAAACACCAGTACTCCATACAGCAGTCCTTCCAAGAAACTCGCTGCTTTTCAACATAGACTGTTACCAGGGTCTTTCAAATAGTACTATTTGAAAGACCCTGCTGTTACCCATTTGGTTTAAGAAGAATCACGCTGCATTAACTTTGGTCAAAAGTCGAAAAGAATATTGGGTTCAATTTTTTCAAATCTCAAAACTATATACATAGGCCTATTACAAAAAATAAATAAAATTTGGCTCACCCTTTCCCGCATCCAAATAATTTTCTTCTTCCAATTTACTGACCACCTTCTGAAGTTGATGTTAATGTAGGTGAGTAAAACACAACGAGAATAAAGGGATGATTGTGGAAATATTAACAGTGACAGTTTTAAAACAAGAATTTAAATGGGCTAAATAAAGTGCATGCTCACTTGTGTCAGGGTCTTTCAAAAAAAAAACCCTGCTTGTGTCTTAAAATACAAAGGGACCCACCAAGCATGCACACTATCTGGTGGCAGATTGTTTCAGTCACAAATGTTATTTATGTTAACACAAACCTAGAACTATAACCACATTAGTTGTCAGCCAATTCATGAGTATACGCTACGGAGTGAAAGTAAGACCTAACTTTTCCAGACACGGCTCATATAGATATTTCCTAACAGGTTGTTGATTGGTCACGGATATTATATTATTAGTAGTTTGATTTCAATGACGATGTTAATAAAGTTACAACATGACATTCCATCAGATAACTAGTCTTTGTTTACAAACTCAATATTTGGTTTCCTGCATGCAGCGTTAAATATCTTAGACCAGGGGCGGCCGGGTACAACTGAATGAAAAATCGAAAATGGCCGAGAGATCGAGGACGATTGTTGAATATTTTGCCGAGCATGAAAGCTACAGATGTGGTTACTGCGGCAACTCAGACACGAACTACTCTCACGGTATAGCCTTATTCGGTTTTGTTGAAAGAAGGCGCGAATTGTGTGTTATCTTTATCTGTCGGGTTTGTATAAACAGCTTCCTTGTACCCTGGGTTGATATATCAAAACAGGAAGAAACCCTGAATTATTGTAATTATTTACATCGTTGTCATAACAACCAGTTTTGCTTGACCTTTCGTCAATATGGATTCAATACAAGACCAAACGTTCTAACGTTTATACTACACTTAGAATTGTATTATATAGTTAAGAGTTATAATATGAGTATAGGTGCTACCTATTTTGGGTAAACATTTATTATATTTTGTGATCGGTGAATAATTCCCCGCGAACTGCAGTTAGCCCCTTGCTTGCAGCATGATGAGTTATTTACGTCAATTACGAGTACTATCGACCTAAGCAAATAAAATAAAAATCATCATCAGGTTAAGCTTGTATTTAACTTTAAAATATATATATAGCCAAGATTTAAAATCCATGAAATTATGATGACAGGTACAACAAATAATCAACTTGCCCTTCATAAAGTACTTCAAATAAATGATTCCATAATTTACGGAACTACAGTCAAACTAACGTTTCATATAATTTCTGTCGTTTTCCTTTTGTTTATTTATTCATCATTTGCGTTACGCTAATAGAATGACGTCATATTACAGGAATTTGGATTTATAACTTCTGGAAAGTCAAAAAACCCTTATGAGTTGTTATTTGAACTCGTTTTAGAAATAGACGACGAGTGTTGTTAAACGGAAATTATCACACATAAAATTACTTGTGCTCGTTCCTTTATCGAGTGTGTATTATCATATTTAATTATTCCCTCTAGATTTTTTTTTGTCTTCGATATTTTCTTTTCATCTAATCAAAACGTAGCAGAATTGTGACTGCATCGAAAATTCCAATCTGGACACAATTTTTGGAAAGACTATATTAAAATTTTGCAAAGTTCTTACACATTACCTATTGACGGGAAACATCGCCGGCTTCGCCGTCGATTTGTTTACCTGTATAAATGCATACTTGAAGCTGTCTTCATTTAATCAATTCATTTGGTAAAAATACTGAAACACTGAACATTTTGTTAAGTTTGCTTTAACCCTTTCCCTCATATAGACGCTTTCTGACGCCTCTGCAGCAGAAGGCTTTTTGAAAACATAGTGACAAAAGAAGAAATTGCACAAAACGTGCAATTTCTTCTTTTGCCACAATGTTTTCCACTTTTTGTCATAGGTTATCCATTCAATTATGGAGATTTTCTATGGTTTGACAAAATATGTTCAAAGTCGTCTGCTTCAGAATTGTCGTATGAGGGAAAGGGTTAAGCTTTGTTCTGCCCAGTTGTTATCAGCACTAAGGGTTCCGGTTTGTAGGGACGCAGGCTACAAATCCAGCAGTCTTAAAATGTTGATGTTACCTATAAGATACCTGTAAAATGATTTTGGGCTCTGTGGTAAGGACATCTGTCCTTTTTAAGCCCCTCTTTCTTTTACATATTGCATTGGAGAATCTGAATAGTCATGGTTTAAAATCGCATTCCAAATTAAGAAACTGGACTAAAAATCCAGGGGTTGTGCGGTCCAACACCAATTTAAATTTTAACTGGCCCAATATTTTTTCTGACATTTGACAAAAGTCAATGCGAAGTGCATCATTAGTCTTCTACCTTCTTCTTCTTCTTCCTGGTAATATGCAGGGTTCACTCTGGAAGCATCATCACATGTGGAAAAGCAGCTGCTTGGACAGACTGTTGTGTGGAGTACTTGTTTAACCCTTTAACACGTGTAGACACACTATGATGCCTCTGCAACAGACTACATTTTGAAAACATTGTGACAAAAGGGGAAATTGTTCAAAACAAGGTGCCACAATGTTTTCAACTTGCTCTGATTCTTAGGGGTTACATGTATACTATTATAAATACAGTACTGCAAGGATTGTGTTTATTTATACATGTATGTACTACTGTCACATTTCTAATTTAAATATAATCTAACAATCAGATAATTTCAGAATTTGATATTGTCCATCCAGACTCTACTTGACTCTGTTTAGTAGTACCAGGATGTTAAAATTGAGAATCCGCTGTGGTCGAGTGGTTAGCGTCGGGGATTTCGAAACCAGGTGTCCCGGGTTCGATCCCCAGTCGCGGCACTACGGTCATGGTGGAGTGCCCTTGGGCAAGGCACATTTTCTAGCCTAGTACTGGTTTGTTTACCCAGGGATAATGAATAATTAACCTTAGCTGTCGATGGGCCGTAAAACAATATACATTCATGTTAAAATTGAGGACATTCTAGATGTCCTTTTATATATATATATATGATCACATATGCATATGTTGTGATAGTTTCCTTGCGTGGATATGTTCTTAGAATTGCTGTTGATTGTCAGCCCGGCATATTCTAAGAATAAAAGCAGTTTAATGAATGATAAGCACTTGCTTTTTAAAAATTAACGTTAAAGATATAACTTTGCAATATTCTAATTGGTCATAATTCACTACAGACCAGTACCATCAAATTGTGTTTATTTTTTATATTTAATTTATTTTGAAAAATAATTGACAAGAGTCCATTTGGGAAAGCAGCCAGTAAAATTATTGAGTAAAGTTGTCAAATCTTGGAACATAAGATATAAGCCAGAAAATACATTGACTGTGTATAAGTACTTGCTGCACCTGACCCTTTTTGAGTTAACATATGAATTTCTTCTTTTCCTCTGTCTTTTCACCTGTGTCTCAGAATGAGTCTTTTATTAAGTTTTGAGTGTTGAAACTATTCAGATGCTTTCAGTTCGGAAAAATTTAATACTAAATAAGCAAAACAAGACAATTAATAATATTGACAAAAGCTAGTCATTTAGCTTTACATGATTATGTAAACTGATATTATTAAACATTAATTTATATGACATGACACTTTTGAAACAAATAATAAACCAAGTGTTTCTGGAAGAAAGATTGACACACATAAAATCTAAAGCAATAAAGTATGATCATTATTGGTAAAGTTAACTAAACCATTTTTGTGTTGTTCTTGCAATTTTCATGATTTTGAAAGCCTTCTCAATTTATCTAAGCATATAATGTAATACATGTAGTTACATTCGATAAAACATTAATTTCAGGTATGTGGGCGCATTCTTTGAATGTTCAGGACTACCAGGATCTGTTAGACAGGGGATGGAGGAGGTAGGTCATAAGCTAATCATAATGGTATACATGCAGAATATAAGACAAGGAGTAGTATACTGCTCTTTTCGACAACAAAGGTTTTTGTGTCACCCTGCGTAGCATGGTAGGCACTTGGGGATCACTTTTTTTATTGTCCGGCGTCTGTCTGTCTCTTCGTCTGTCTGCCTGTCCGTCACACTTTTTCGTCACACTTTCAATGAGCAGGTGCAGTTGACACACGTGCTCTGCATGCGGAGCACTCCATTCTAGTTTTGATCAAGAAAAGCTGTGGGTACAATGGTCTGTCTCACTATGCCACAAAGTCAAAGGACGATCCAAGGCCATCATGACCTCTTGTTTCATGTTACTAAAGTATACTTCACATTTTCTAGATGTAACATTCTTTTCCACATAATTTGAATAAACAGGTGAAGTATCAAATAAATAGTTTGAATATTAAAGTCCCTCATAAGATATTTTACAGGAGTGGAAAATAATTACAAACTCACAGTGAACATGACTTGCTGTAAGCACTAAACAGTTTAACCCTCTCCCACTTGCAGACACCGTTCTGACGCCTATCAAGCAGAAAACTTTTGAAATCATCGTCGCTCCTTTACCATATTCATCATGATTTTAGCTATTTTCAATATTTTATACATTCAATTATAATTTTTTATTCAGAAATTTGCATAGATGTTTTCAAAGTTGTCTGCTGCAAATTTTTCATGTTTTGTAAAGGGTTAACCATTTCCCTCATATAGACACTTTCTGACGCCTCTGCAGCAGACAGCTTTTTGAAAACATAGTGACAAAAGAAGACATTGGCAGTGTCCGACAAATTTCAGAATTGTTTGGTAGCCCACTGGGCTACCAGATTTGGAAGCTGGTAGCCCGAAATATCGCAGATGCTAATGAGTGTTGTATGGTTATTTTTTTTTTCTACTTCTGTACAAACATAATATTAAGAGAACACCATGTACATGATTTAAGGGTAGTGACCAATTCAAATAACATGACTGTGCAGCATTCAGTTAAAAAAAAGGAAATTTGGAAAAGAGACTTTGGTGGAGCTTGACAAATTGGTACTAAAGTTTTTCAAGATTATTTTTCACTAGGTTATTTGAAATATTCTGCATAAAATGTATGTACTTTATCCATATTTACAAAAGATTGAAAAAGCTAGTGACAGAAATGTTTAAACTTGAGACAAAAAAACAAATGATGTAATATAAACTCTTCAAATTGGAGGTCACCGATTTAGGTCCCTCACCGAAACAGGGCATACGATACGAGTGTCAGTTTTACAAAGAAAGACATTTATGTATATATATTAAATAAGATTCAATTTTATTAACCAAAAGTCAAATTTATCAGGTTCAATGAAGTTATTAACCCTTTCCCTCATATAAACGCTCCTTGACGCCTCTGCAGCAGACAGATTTTTGAAAACATAGTGACAACAGAAGAAATTGATCAAAACAAGCGATTTCTCCTTTTGCCACAATGTTTTCAACTTAGTCATAGGTTATCCATTAGATTTTTTATTTTTTGACACACTATGTTCAAAGATGTCTGCTGCAGAATTGTTGTATGAGGGAAAGGGTTAAATCATAAAATATTCAAAAACAATGATGCGAATAATACCATAACACATAAAACAAGTTAAATTTGTTTCATGTGTTATGGTATTACTCACAACATAGCCGCCATTGAAATCGGTAAACAGCGTTGAATGTAAACATCGGGGTCCACTCTTGATCCGGGTCGTTAACGTCATTGACCCAATTGCTCATTTCTTACAATGAAATCGCAATTATTAAGTCATATGATTTTTTTTCCCGCCGGTTATGCTAATTGATTTTGGTAGACAAAGCCGTGATTGGGCATTTATTATTCACGTGAATCGTTTATAGATTTCATCCCAAACATTTTCTTTGTTATTACGAATACTATGTCGATTATGAAGGTGTTTCATATTTGATTAACGGCAAGATAAGATCTAGAAGTGGTCGTATTGTATTGTCTTTAATATTTGGATCGAATTTATTTTATTAACTTCTGCATGGCGACAATTTTCTTCTCCGTCTTTCTGAACCGGTCTGCACCAGTGGTATGTGGGTAACTCCGCCTACTGTTATTGATTTTTTTATGGTCACAGCGAGTGGTTTTCGCATGTAACATACAGTCACTGTTTATACACGACATGTGTGTAAGTAATTAAGCCGGGCTACCAGACATGGGAATAAACAGTAGCCCGCCGGGCTTTCATTTGAAAATTACAGTCGCCCGAGCAATTATTGTGGTAACCCGCGGGCTCCGGGCAATGGATTTGTCGGACACTGCATTGTCGAAAAAAATCTAATTTCTCCTTTTGCGTCAATGTTTTCCACTTTTCCAGGTTATCCATTCAATTATAGAGATTTTTCATTTTTGGACAAAATATGTTCTAAGTCATCTGCAGAATTGTCGTATGAGGGAAAGGGTTAAACAATAAAGTCCTTCATAACTTATTTAACAGGAGTGGAAAGTATACCTACAAACCCACAATGAACATGACTTGCTGCCCTCAGTATCCTATACGTTGTGAAGTCCTAGATTTTAAAATCAGAAAATCCCACAAAAAGGTCCTTAAAAGGGTCAACAAATATCTCATTCATGGAATAAAACCTTCAAAAGATGAGGATGACATAGAAGAAGAGTCCAAGTCCAAGACGCAAACTGAAGATTTAACAAAACCAACATCATCTGAAGTAGAGTCTGTGATAGATCCGATCAGCACAGAGGAGAAGACCAAGTCACAGCCTTCTATATCTGACAATCAGCGTGAAGAAAAACCAACAACATCAGATGATAAATCAAACAAAGTTAGCAATAAAAACGACAGAAAGCAATCTGGTAAACCTCGTACAGGTAATTGTTATTTTATTTCCATTTGTATGGCGCTTTACACCGCTTTCATCATTTTTTATGCCCCGGCATACGAAGTATGAGGGGCATATAGTTTTCCGGTCTGTTAGTCCGTCCGTCCGTCCGTCCGTTCGTCCGTCCCGCTCAGGTTAAAGTTTTTGGTCAAGTTAGATTTTAGTGAAGTTGATGTACTATCATTATGAAACTTCACACAAATGACAATCAACATATCATTGTTTAAAAAATTGTATCAATTTGAGGTTGGACCAACTGTTCGTCCGTCTGTTCGTCTGTCTGTTCGTCCATTCCATTCTCAGGTTAAAGTTTTTGGTCAAGTTAGATTTTAGTGAACCTGATGTCCTATCATTATGAAACTTCACACAAATGACAATCAACATATCATTGTTTAAAAAATTGTATCAATTTGAGGTTGGACCAACTGTTCGTCCGTCTGTTCGTCTGCCTGTTCGTCCATTCCATTCTCAGGTTAAAGTTTTTGGTCAAGTTAGATTTTAGTGAACCTGATGTCCTATCATTATGAAACTTCACACAAATGACAATCAACATATCATTGTTTAAAAAATTGTATCAATTTGAGGTTGGACCAACTGTTCGTCCGTCTGTTCGTCTGTTCGTGTGTCTGTTCGTCCATTAACAACCGGGGCATCCGTGTTCCATGGACACATTTTCTTGTTTAGTCATGTCATGGGAAAGTTACAAGTACTACTGGTCCATTTATTCTGAAACCACGGAGTTGGTCGTTATTTTAATTACACAATCCTGAGCGCCAAGGAGGGAAATCTAATTCTATTTTTAAAGTCTTTGGTATGACCTTGCTTGAGATGGAACCACTACTTCTCGCCCCCCCCCCCCCCCCCCCCCCCCCCCCCCCCCCCCCCAGCCACTACACCACCGAGGCAGTCACTCAACTGATTTTTGATACAGATTACTTTTAACGGGTCTGCAGCACGCAACTTTTTGAAAGTATTGTGAGAATAGTAGCAATAGGTCATAATGAGGAATTTCTCATTTTCTCTCAATATTTTGAACTTCTTCTAAAGATATAACCTGCAATTGTCAAGATTTTATGTCGTTTTTTTTCAAAAATAGAAATTGGATTAACTAAATTTATAGTTGTGTTCTTTCTCACATACACCACATCTGCAGCAGTAGACTTGTATACATTCATCATAGACTATAAACATTCAACACATCTGCAGCAGTAGACTTTAACATTCATCACATCTGCAGCAGTAGACTATAACATTCATCACATCTGCAGCAGTATACTTGTATACATTCAACACATCTGCAGCAGTAGACTATAAACATTCAACACATCTGCAGCAATAGACTTGTATACATTCAATACATCTGCAGCAGTAGACTCGTATACATTCAATACATCTGCAGCAGTAGACTCGTATACATTCAATACATCTGCAGCAGTAGACTCGTATACATTCAATACATCTGCAGCAGTAGACTCGTATACATTCATTACATCTGCAGCAGTAGACTTGTATACATTCAATACATCTGCAGCAGTAGACTTGTATACATTCAATACATCTGCAGCAGTAGACTTGTATACATTCAATACATCTGCAGCAGTAGACTTGTATACATTCATCACATCTGCAGCAGTAGACTCGTATACATTCATCACATCTGCAGCAGTAAACTTGTATACATTCAACACATCTGCAGCAGTAAACTTGTATACATTCAACACATCTGCAGCAGTAAACTTGTATACATTTGTCACATCTGCAGCAGTACAATTGTATACATTAAACACATCTGCAGCAGTAGACTTGTATACATTCAACACATCTGCAGCAGTAGACTTGTATACATTCAATACATCTGCAGCAGTAGACTCATATACATTCAATACATCTGCAGTAGTAGACTTGTATACATTCAATACATCTGCAGCAGTAGACTCGTATACATTCAACACATCTGCAGCAGTAGACTCATATACATTCAACATATCTGCAGCAGTAGACTTGTATACATTCAACACATCTGCAGCAGTAGACTTGTATACATTCAATACATCTGAAGTAGTAGACTTGTATACATTCAATTCATATGCAGCAGTAGACTTGTATACATTCAACACATCTGCAGCAGTAGACTCGTATACATTCAACACATCTGCAGCAGTAGACTTGTATACATTCAACATATCTGCAGCAGTAGACTCGTATACATTCAACACATCTGCAGCAGTAGACTCGTATACATTCAACACATCTGCAGCAGTACACTTGTATACATTCAACATATCTGCAGCAGTAGACTTGTATACATTCATTAAATCTGCAGCAGTAGACTTGTATTCATACAACTCACCTGCAGCAGTAGACTCGTATACATTCAACACATCTGCAGCAGTAGACTCGTATACATTCAACACATCTGCAGCAGTAGACTTGTATACATTCAACATATCTGCAGCAGTAGACTCGTATACATTCAACACATCTGCAGCAGTAGACTTGTATACATTCAACACATCTGCAGCAGTAGACTCATATACATTCAACACATCTGCAGCAGTAGACTTGTATACATTCATCACATCTGCAGCAGTAGACTTGTACACATACAACTCATCTGCAGCAGTAGACTTGTATACATTCATCACATCTGAAGCAGTACACTTGTATACATTCAACACAACTGCAGCAGTAGACTTGTATACATTCAACACATCTGCAGCAGTAGACTTGTACACATGCAACACTTCTGCAGCAGTAGACTCCAACATTCAACACATCTGCAGCAGTAGACTTGTATACATTCAACACATCTGCAGCAGTAGACTTGTACACATGCAACACTTCTGCAGCAGTAGACTCCAACATTCAACACATCTGCAGCAGTAGACTCGTATACATTCAACACATCTGCAGCAGTAGACTCGTATACATTCAACACATCTGCAGCAGTAGACTCGTATACATTCAACACATCTGCAGCAGTAGACTCGTATACATTCAACATATCTGCAGCAGTAGACTTGTATACATTCAACATATCTGCAGCAGTAGACTTGTATACATTTATCACATCTGCAGCAGTAGACTTGTATACATTCAACTCATCTGCAGCAGTAGACTTGTATACATTTATCACATCTGCAGCAGTAGACTTGTATACATACACCACATCTGCAGCAGTAGACTTGTATACATTCATCACATCTGCAGCAGTAGACTTGTATACATTCAACTCATCTAGACTTGTATACATTCAACACATCTGCAGCAGTAGACTCGTATAAATTCAACATATCTGCAGCAGTAGACTTGTATACATTCAACACATCTGCAGCAGTAGACTTGTATACATACAACACATCTGCAGCAGTAGACTTGCATACATTCATCACATCTGCAGCAGTAGACTTGTATACATTCAACTCATCTGCAGCAGTAGACTTGTATACATTTATCACATCTGCAGCAGTAGACTTGTATACATTCAACTCATCTGCAGCAGTAGACTTGTATACATTTATCACATCTGCAGCAGTAGACTTGTATACATACAACACATCTGCAGCAGTAGACTCATATACATACAACACATCTGCAGCAGTAGACTTGTATACATTCAACACAACTGCAGCAGTAGACTTGTATACATTCAACACATCTGCAGCAGTAGACTTGTACACATACAACTCATCTGCAGCAGTAGACTTGTATACATTCAACACAACTGCAGCAGTAGACCTGTATACATTCAACACAACTGCAGCAGTAGACTTGTATACATTCAACACATCTGCAGCAGTAGACTTGTACACATGCAACACTTCTGCAGCAGTAGACTTGTATACATTCAACACATCTGCAGCAGTAGACTTGTACACATGCAACACTTCTGCAGCAGTAGACTCCAACATTCAACACATCTGCAGCAGTAGACTTGTATACATACAACACATCTGCAGCAGTAGACTCGTATACATTCAACACATCTGCAGCAGTAGACTTGTATACATACAACACATCTGCAGCAGTAGACTTGTATACATTCAACACATCTGCAGCAGTAGACTTGTATACATTCATCATATCTGCAGCAGTAGACTTGTATACATACAACTCATCTGCAGCAGTACACTTGTATATTTTCATCACATCTGCAGCAGTAGACTTGTATACATTCAACACATCTGCAGCAGTAGACTCCAACATTCAACACATCTGCAGCAGTAGACTTGTATACGTTCAACACATCTGCAGCAGTAGACTTTTATACATTCATTACATCTGCAGCAGTAGATTTGTATACATTCATCATATCTGCAGCAGTAGACTCGTATACATACAACTCACCTGCAGCAGTAGACTTTTATACATTAAACACATCTGCAGCAGTAGACTTGTATACATTCATTACATCTGCAGCAGTAGACTTGTATACATTCATTACATCTGCAGCAGTAGACCTGTATACATTCATCATATCTGCAGCAGTAGACTTGTATACATACAACTCACCTGCAGCAGTAGACTTTTATACATTAAACACATCTGCAGCAGTAGACTTGTATACATGCATTACATATGCAGCAGTAGACTTGTATACATACAAGACATCTGTAGCAATAGACTTGTATACATTCATCATATCTGCAGCAGTAGACTTGTATACATACAACTCACCTGCAGCAGTAGACTTTTATACATTAAACACATCTGCAGCAGTAGACTTGTATACATTCATTACATCTGCAGCAGTAGACTCCAACATTCAACACATCTGCAGCAGTAGACTTGTATACATTCAACACATCTGCAGCAGTAGACTTGTATACATTCATTACATCTGCAGCAGTAGACTCCAACATTCAACACATCTGCAGCAGTAGACTTGTATACATTCATCACATCTGCAGCAGTAGACTTGTATACATTCATCACATCTGCAGCAATAGACTTGTATGTATACATTCATCAAAAATCATGGAACTATTTTTAGATGAAAGAATAATTATTGAATAAAGTTGAAAACAAAATATTGTTGGAAAAGGAGAAATTGCAGGCAGGAAAGGGTTAATAAAATCTCTTTAAAAACAACATGATATTGCGTTTTCTGTTGCATCAAATCATTTTCTTAATATTGCAGTTTGTAATGGCAACTGTAGCTATCAATTCCATTTCTTTGTTTTGTTCTTACAATAGGAAGTGGTCGGGATCCAACAAAACCACAGTGTAAAAAAGCTAAAGAATTACGGCAAGAAAGAAAGTTGGCCAAACTTGCTGCTCAAGGTGTTAAAACAGAGAGCTCAGAAACAGTGAGTAATCAAGCTTTGTATTTGTGAACAGCAGCAGACTACCGTACTTAGAACATATGGGAAATCTCTATAAATGCAAGAATCATTTTTGGAAGAATTTTTGCAAAAGGAAAAAATATGCATCATGAGCAATTTCTCCTGTTGTCAAAATGTCTCCAACTGTTTCTGCTACAATTTGCTGCAATTTTGTCAATATGCTTCTTGTATTCGGAAAAGGATTTAGTTTTCAAATCTTAGAAGTTTTTGGCCGGATTGCTCTAGCAATTCCGATCTATAGATTGGCGATGTCCGTCTGTCTGTCGTCTGTCTGTCAACATTTTGGTTAAAGTTTCAGGTTGAGGCAAAATCTCAGCACTGGAAAGGGTTACAAACTTGAAACTTTGTCTGAAGGTAACCAATAACAAGTTCTATTGATTTCTATGGTTACTTTGACCTTGACCTTGGTTTGTCGATTTTCAAGGTCAAATTGCCGACAATCCGGCCTTACGTCTTTAGCGGTTTCTTGTGTTTAGTACTGTGCACTAAATTCAGTGGTTAATATTCTAATAGCTGCCTAGATTTTGTGTTTGATATAAACCCTTTCCCACTATCAAGAAATCTGCAGCAGACGAATTTGAACAAATCTTGGTTAAAATGTGGCATTATGTATAAATGAAAGTTAATTATTGAAAAGATGTGAAAACATTGTGGCAAATGGAGAAATGCTCCTGAAATTTTCCTTTTTGCCGCAAAGTTCTGACAAGTTATCTGTTGCAGAGGCATCAGAAATTGTCTGTATGTCGGAAAGGGTTAAGAGTAGTTTCATTCCCATTCTTGCATTTTTGATCAAACTTTCCTGTATATTAGTTGCTACTATACTATCACTCAGGGGATCAAATAACCAGAAATCTTGGCCCTCTTGTTGTAAAGGGTTTTGAAAAGTAGTCAGCTGCGAAAAGGGTGAAATGTCGTTTGTATCAGAGATGGATTCATGCATTTTTTAGACTGGCCCAGATGAAATATTAACTGGTGATGGTCTGAAACATATTCTTCTGATCACTTGCCATAACATTGCCATCAATTATAAATACTATCTGAAATGAGTGACAAAGACCAATATTTTCAAACGTTATTAGAGGCATAACAAGTTGATTGTGTGACTGAAAGAGATTACGGTTAATGTATACTGAAGTGAAGAACTGATATCTCCCTCTTATACAGGCTACATCTGATACTTAAGCAGCAGACAACTTTTGAAAACATGAGAAGACAATGAGGACTTGTTTAAAATGAGCAATTTCTCATTGTTCCAAATATTTACAATGTCACACACTTTTTCTGATGTAACACTTTCATTCTTAGTAATATTAAAGACAGGTATCTTTCAAAGTTGTTTTTGACATCGTGATTGATGCTGTTATTGGTACTTTAACCAGGAAACATCAAGTTATAGCTGAAATAATCTCGAAAGCTGTAAACACATCATTCAAACAAACACATTAATTGTCTCTTTCTGCCTTTCAGAATTCTGGTACAAGTAAGAAACAAGAATCAAAGACCCTAGAAGAACTTTTGAGTGAACCTCATAATACAAAGAGTTGTGCCCACAAACTAGAGGTAATGCAGCCTACAACCGTTGAAAACATTTTGGCAATAGGAGAAATTGATCTAAATAGGCATTTTTTCTTACTTCCACAATGTTCCTACGTAACTTATTTCTGCATCTATTGTCTTCACATACATGATCTTAATTCTGCGGCTCCGGCTTGAATTGAACACATTTAATTTAGTTAAATGGATATCCAAATGTACGTGTGCAGATCAACAAACATATGTATTCAACTTGTCGGTGATGTTGTTTTGGTAAGGTGCAGGCATGTTATACACATTTGTGACATTTACTAAGAATATTATGCCTCTGCAAATGGAAAATAATAATGTATTATTACTTTGTACATGTAATTGTTTTGAACTTAATTGAACAAAATTGCTAAGGGGCATGTGGTGATTGTGTGACAGACATAGAACAGTAAAAGCGAATGTTTTATGTGTTTGTTTTAATGAGTTATTCCAAAAAATGCACATGAATTCATATTTATAAAAGGCAACCAACAATAATGAAGTTGACAAAAGTCATTGCGACATGCGTCATTAGTCTTCCACCAATGGGCTAAGTCTATGTGGAAAAGCAGTCAGTTGCTTGGGAAGATTGTTGTGTGGAGTACTGGTGTGAGAAAACCAGGAAACACATGAGTAGGTGAACTGGCCGCCGTGATATGACTGAGAAATTGTTAAAAACGGCGTTAAATCCCATTCAATCAATCAACAATAATGAAGAAAAAAATACGAACACAATGCAAGTGTGCCAGGACCAATTATCAGAATTTCATACTTGGGACTTGATGTGGATTTGTTTTTGATAATAGGGAATCTAAATTACGGTAGGATACTGTAGACACTATTTTTATGTTGATTTTCTGTGTTATTTAAATCTGTTTTCTAAATGCTGTTGTCAGAAATAGCAGAAATTAAATACCTGCAGAACATAGTGCTAAACTGTAAAATTGAGAATATTGTGACAATAGGAGAGTTTCTCACTATTATGTGCAATTTCTCCTTATGCCAAAATGTTTTCAATACCACCTGTTGCAGATGCATATACATGAGAAAATATTAAGATATGTAGCAAGTGCTGAAATTTTTGGTCCAATGAAGTATATTATATTGTGACAGTAAATGAGAAAGCAAAAGAATACCTTGATTTTTAGCTTGACTATTCAAGGCTATACTTCTCACCCTGGTGTCGGCGTCCAAGTCACACCGTGGATAAGGTTTTGCATGCAAGCACTTATATACTACATGTATTACATTGAAACTTTTTACAACTCTACCCAACTATCACACTGTCTGTTGGTCTGTCTGCTGTCTGTCTGCACAAAAAAAACTTTAACCTTGACCACTACTTTTGAACCATAACAGGTACGGCTACCATATTTCACATGTGTATTCCTTGTGACATGACCTTTCTGTCAGTACCAAAATTTTTGACCTTGTTTTACTTAAAAATTCTGGTTAAAGTTTTGCGTGCAACTAAATCCATATAAGTCCATATCTCAGTATATACTTGATGCATTGCATTTAAACTTAATTACAACCTTTCTCATCTATCACAACTATGTAGATTATCAAGTTAGTTAACTCGCTCCTGCATTAAATGCAAGTTATGGCCCTTTTTTCACTTGTTAAAGTTTTGCGTGCAACTACATTAAGAGATCATATCTTAGTAACTACTTGATGCATTGCAAACTTTATACGACCCTTCCTAACCATCACACCTATGTAAACAATCAAGTATGATAACTCTATCCTGCATATAATGCGAATTATCACCCTTTAAGAAATTCTGGTTAATGTTTTGCATGCAACTACCGTAGAGTCCATATCTCAGTAACTAATAAGTGGTGGAATAGTCGAGTGCGCTGTCCTCCTTTCATTTATAGAGAATTTCTATATTTTTGACTAGACATTTTCAAAGTCGTCTGCTGCAAATTTGTTGTATGTAGGAAAGGGTTACCCTGAAAAATCATTATGGAAGCCTTTACCCGACATTTCAGATCCGTCTGGTCAGATCATATCCAGAAAGCACGGAATTTCTTGACTCTCTAGAAGAATCTCACGCAGTGTATCACCGCTACCAGATGTCAATTCACGGCGATCCCCCAGATAAACCGGCCCTAAAACAATACAAACGATTTTTAGTTGATTCCCCACTTGAGGTAATTATTGTATAATTTAACTACAGGTAAGATTGGTGAGATCGCATCCCAAATCGGCTGACTTCAAATCAACATTAGACGAATCTTTCCACTTGTACCAGAAATATCAGGTGGCGATTCATAAGGACTCACCCAGTGCCTGTTCTAGAAGTACTTATACAAGTTTTCTTGTGGATTCCCCACTAGAGGTACGGTACCCTGATTTCTCCACTAGAGGTATGGTATGGTAACTAGATTAGGCAAGAGATAAAGAGTTGGTATTTTTAACCAAGTACAAATGTATAGTATATATATTGTGGGTTTACTCAGGGTGGAATTCCCATAATTTTGCTCATGTAATTTCTTGAAGGAAATAAGGTGAGCTGTTGTCTTCGCTTGATCATCTACAGCGTCTGAAAACATTTCTGTAAATGAAAATGTTATTATTGAATAAAGAATTGAAAACATTTGGAAAGAAAAAGAAAATTTGCCAAAATGATTCAAGAATCTCCGGCTACAGATGCTTCATAATTAGTCAGCATGTGGAAAAAGGGTTACAGAGAACAAAAAGAAGGCTGTATTCCAGATGGATATTGGTCATTCTGTCAAACTGGAATATATTATACTCTGATGATATCCTCTATTTTGAAAGGCTGAAAGCTAAACATGCACATGTCTGTTAAAAGTCATAGTGATTCCAAAAAGAAATGACAGTGACTAATGAATTTTTCAAGATGTTATGATTTTAACTATTTATCAAAACAGTTGGTATTGTTTGTGTTCAGAGTTAAATGTTAAATTCTGACCATTTTTTTTTCACTTTAAGTGGTCTCTTTACAACTGAAACTCGAAAGCAACTAGAAAATCCAGAACCTCATCAACCTGTCTGACTGGTTCTACACTGTTCCATGATTAGTCACAGAAGGTTTCAAGAAATCTGTGATAAACTAAGTCAATTAAGATCAGATTGTTTTGATGCATAGACAGATTTTTATTTTTTTTGAAAATATACATTGGTTGGTCTTACTGAAGCATTTCTAAAATAGTTTGTCATTCAATCAATAAATCAATTTTACTTACAGGAGGAACGAGAAGAAGATGGTTTACCAGATGGATATGGGTCGTTCCATCAACAATACCTTCTTGATGGGAAGATTATATGTGTGGGAGTTCTAGATATACTACCATCTCTTGTATCGTCCAAATATCTCTATTATGATCCGGACTATAGTTTCTTGTCACTTGGCACATACTCAGCATTGCAGTAAGTTTAACTGTTCAAGAAGATTATATGTGTGGGCAATTTAGATATACAGTCAACCTTGTGTCAGCAGTCACATGCAATCAGTGATCACCAGCTTTAAACGGTTGCTTTTAATCCCTCCCAACCAATTATACTCTATAAACTGCCTTGATCAGCGGTCCCCTTTGAAACACGGCCAACGGCCACATGTATTGTTCGAGATTAACTGTAAGCTTATTGTGTACAACGGTCAATCAACATGCGACCCGGATTCGCAAGGTGTAAAATTATCAGTGTTTAATACATACAGGTAATGAAGCATACTGTGACAAGCACATTATCGGTTTTTCTTTCATACACGTAATAGCTGTTTACATGTTGGATGTAGGGTACTGAAATCAGCCGATGTGTGTCAAATGATCGTTGTATGATTCATCAACAAGAAGTAGCGATTTTGGTTTATTTTCTGTTTATGTCGTCATGCAAAATTAATAAATTAAAAAGAGTTTATGAGCGTTTGAGATATCTTAAGACAGTACATTTATATATTAAAATGAAAGTAAATTTCCACTTCGATGCTCCCTAGTCATTTTAAATTAAAAGACCATCGGATAAAATGTGTACACAATGTAGACGTATATTCGGATACGTTGTTCGGTGAATTTAAAATTAAAGTAAAACATATTTTATAGTCAAGTTAGTTGTGTACGTCGTTTTTAACCAAAAAATAGATAGCACAATGAAATAATTGTTAGAAAAAAGCTACAAATCTTCATAACAATGTTTAAATATAATGTTTAGCTCTATAAATAAATAAATTTTCTTGGCAGAATGGGCAAGTCAGACTGCTGTAAGATATGTTGTAAATGAACAGTAATACATTGTAACATTTTAAATAATTTCCACATACATATGCATTTATCTGCAGAAGAAGATTATTGAAAACACTGTTGAAAATGCAGGAATTGTTTTAATTTTTGTCTACTTTGATTATTCCCCCATAAATGTTTTATCTAAATTTAGTTTAAATAGACAATTTACTTTTTGCAATGTAAATGATTACTTTTTAACAGTTACATGTTATATGTAAACTGACAAAACTTGAACAAATCCGATCAAGTCATGACATTTGTGATCAGCAGCCACCTGTCTTAAGCAGCCAGATTTATCATGTCCCTTGGGTAGCTGCTGATCGCAAGTTTGACTGTACATCAGGTGCTGTACATGTACATGTATAATACTGTCTCTTGTATATCTTTACTACGACCCTGTTAATAGTTTACAGTCACTCAGCACTGCAGTAAGTTTAACCCTTTCAAAATGCAGAAGCAAGAGAAAACTTTTGAGAACATTTTAGCAAAGAGAGATACATGTATATCTCATTTTACACATTTTTCCCATTTTCATCTTTATTAACTAAATATACTTTCATCTATAGAAATTTACCATATGTTTGCCCAGGTGTTTTAAAAGTTGTCAGCTGTATGTCAGAAAGGGATAACTGTTTGGGCTACATCACATAAACACTGACCATTGTAGTTTATATTAAACTTTCCCTCATACGACAATTCTGCAGCAGACGACTTTGAACATATTTTGTCAAAACATAGAAAATCTCTTTAATTGAATGGATAACCTATGACTAAAAGTGGAAAACATTGTGGCAAAAGGAGAAATTGCACGTTTTGTGCAATTTCTTCTTTTGTCACTATGTTTTCAAAAAGCCGTCTGCTGCAGAGGCGTCAGAAAGCGTCTATATGAGGGAAAGGGTTAATACCAAATACTTTTAACAATGGTGGTAATGGCCTTCCTCCTTGGTGCTATGTGTTACAACCGATGTATCAGTATCAGGATAGATAAAACCTTTGGTACTGATCATTTACCTAACATCAGACCTTTAAAAAAATATAGTTGAAAATGGCATAAAACCCACATAAATCAAAAGCAAACAAACAATTATATGGACTGTATTTACCTTTACATCCTTTTTCAGAGAAATAGCGTTTATACGAAGCCTGCATACATACTCAGAGAAGATGCTGTATTACTATATGGGGTTTTATATTCATTCCTGTCCAAAAATGAAATATAAGGTATGTTAGCTTAACTAATTCCCTGGAATAGACTGTATTTTGACATTTCAGCAGCAAACAACTAACATTGCGGGGAATAAAAATATTTTTCAAATATAGCAATGTTAAGGGTCAATATCGTATTGTCTGCGTCACACCTTCGTTAAGGTTTTGCATGCAAATTACGGCCCTTTATTTAGATTAGAAATTCTGGTTAAAGTTTTGCGTGCAACTACATTAAGAGTCCATATTCTAGTTGACTTAGTTTTACTGAGATGTTTTCAAAGTAGATGATGAAAACAGCATATTGATGGCATCATGAGCAATTTCTCCTTTTGCCACAATGATTCCAAAAGTCGTCTCTGCAGAAGCGACAGAAAGCGCCTACATGTGGAAAAGGGTTTAGTTATGATGGATTATTGTCAATCCGGGCATGTATAAGCCCAGTCTCAGTCTGAGACTACTTGAACAGAACAGATATGAATTTGTTTACCCTCGCCTTGCAGAGTTAAGGTGGAATCATACCTTTGAAAAAACGTCGTTTTGACGTCAAAACGTACGTTTTTTGCGACAATGACAGTGCTGTTAAAGAAATCACCATGACTTTCTCGTTTGAAGTGGTATTTGGAAAGAGTTAACACCAGACCGAAGAAAAGAAAATTACCTACGTAGTGATGTAATTTCCATACAACTGCCAAGACATTGAACGTAACATAAGGGGAGTAAAAATGAAACTTTCGCTAACATATTTTAACAGTAATTCGGTTATTTCAAATTTATTAAACATTCGCCCGAGAGATTTTCTTTAAAAACTTATATGATTTAGAACAACCTTTTGTCTACCATTTACCAAAGTTTCAAAAAAATCTATCGTGCAGATCTTTAGTAAATCGCAATGACGTTAAAGCTCTGTCATGCGACAAACCGTACACTGCGATTGAACGTCAAAAGTTGGGGCTCACGACTGTAACAGAATGACGTCCGGTTTGACGTCGTAAAAAATTAAACGCAGTTTTCATTAAATCTGTACAATGCATATGGTCTGGGAAAGACCGGATTTAAATGTTTTTAACGCGCGAGTTTTCTCCATTCCATGTTTGAAGTCATTGTGTGTATGTGTATGTGATTCTTGCGCCTTTCTTGCGTTAACTTTTCTTACATTTTCTCTCTGACGTATACGCTTGTTTTCTATTTGGTTTAGTTTGTCCCTGGACGCGATTCTCTGATTACTTTTGTTCGTACCCTCTTTGCTTTCTGACAGCTGTTTCCGTTGTTTATTATTTTGAATTGCACAATCATATTTTTTATTCGATTGGGAGGTTTTTAGATCGTTTTAACCAGCGGTAATACTCAAAGGTACCCTTTGGCGGCGTCCCTAAAAAAAGTACACGTAATAAACGTTAAAAAACGCTTAAAGGGGACAAAATGTCAGTTATGACAAAATTATGATATTTCATTCAATATCAACACATTAATTAAACCCGTTGAAATTTAAAAACAATGTTCTAGACGTATGTTGAAAATAAACTCAAAATGGAAAAATAAAATACACAGTTTTAATTATTTGTGTTTAATTCTTAACGCTATCAGTATAAGTGATGTTTTTTGGTGAAAGGGGACATTTTATCAGTGAAAATAACCTGAATAAAAATAACGGTTTTTGATGCTAGAATACGCTTAAATTTTATTTACAGAAATTCTGGTTCAGACGTATTTTCCATGCAAAATGTTGTAGTATTTTGCTTAAATAGCAAGCCTCATTTTTATTTTATAAAAATTAGTATGATAAAATACACCCTTTTTTAATCTGAATTACACAATTTTGTTTTTTCCTTAACGACATCCATCTTCTTGGAGGTCTTGTTTATTTCCGTCAAAATTACGTTATTTCCTTCAATACGTATACGACGTCGGTTGATCTATTATCCTGCGATTTTCTTAAAAAATGTAATTTTAAGAATATGTTTTGTATACTTAGTTGGAACATTTTGTTACAAATTACAACGTCATTTTTAAGCGCATTCCGTGCAAACTATCTTTTTATAAATAAACTCGTTTACCAAAGACAATAATAAAGGTCATGCATCCGAAGTATATTTTATTTCCTTTGTAATCATACCAAAATCATACATGCAGCTGTAAACATGGCGAAGATATTGAAGATTAATGGTCAACGTGTGACAAAATCTTGCGTGAGCCCCAACTTTTGATGTTCAATCTGCGGCATTTAAATTGAAACGTACCCAGGGTTATTAAAATGAACTCCCGATTTGTCATAAAAATAATCAATTTTATTCTTTTACGAAAGTGGTAAATTGTATCTATTATACTCCTTTAAATATTAAATATGTTTTATATAAATTGACCTGTCTACTTCGCTGTTTATCTGTTAAATCATTTTTCTCACATTCCATGTATTAGTATTAGTCTCAAGCCGTCGCTTGCAGTTCTTATAGATATATTTTATTTCACTTATTCGAATACATGTAATTCGTCATTTACAAACATACATTTACATAAACAAATTGATACGGGAACATCAAATAGTAATTCGATATAACATGAAGTTTCATGAATTTACATAACCCAACATTTCTGACACGAATTCTTCAAACAAGAGCATCGTCAGAATTATCATGGAAGAAATTATTAATATATTTTATTATTACTTTCATATTTGTCACTCTAGGTATTTTGTGATGTATTTTCAGATAACAGTAAATAACTAAATACAGAATGCGTTTCTCTTAATCAGGCAAAAAGCAAGTTTCAGAACATCAAAGATTATAACTGAACAGCATGCAAAGCTTTCTATCTATTCTATCCGTGATTATGCTTTTGTTATTTAAGGACACACTTTATATGATACAACTTCGAGAATAACTATTTGACTTTCTTCCCTTTGGAAAACCTTATGTACTAGATGTTATGAAAGTTTTGACTTGATTGTATTCACTAAGCTCCGCAGTTCAATTCAACCTAGAGCTGTTTGAAAACAGGTGTTTATTGACAATATTTTCCTGTATAGTTTGGGTAAATAACCCACTATTATTGTCTACATACATATCCCGTTGAGTGCTATCACATCGTTGTCTGCACTATGTAGTGCGCCTTCGATGTCAATGCACAGGTGTCTAGAAACTGTAGACAGTTTAAGTCGGGCAATGATACATTTTGTTTTATTATTGGAAGTGTGTCGACAACACAAGTAATTAGGTACGAACATGTGAACAAAGGTGTGATCTTCTACGGTGTTATGGCATTGTGATTTACTTAAAATCAACCCAATAGCTTGTCTTGAAATTTGGGTTTAGGGTAAAAAACAATTCTCAATACAAAACGAAGTACCGGTAATTAAAAAAAAACGGGGACATATGGAGTAAAAAAAGAAAAATAGAAGAAGTGGTGGGTGGCTGTGTTTCATTTTCAGTTCCACAATGCGCGTACCGGCGCACGTCAGCAGTATTACGGCATAGCGTTTTACTAAAAGTCCACCCGATATATTTCCAACAAATTTGAGTAAATTGGAGAAATAATGTTGTTCTGAATTATAATAATTTCGTTTAAAAGAAATATCTAGGGCATTTTTTTGTTAGTATATTAGACGTAAGGTAATAACTGTATTATTAGTCAGCGAGTTCGTTAAATAAACCAAGTTTTGCTTTAAAATTATTTAAGGAAAAATTGTGAACTATATATCATGACGGAGTTTATATTATTCGCTTCAAATCGATGTTAATATAAAATGAGATAATAATGGGCATTCCTTTAATCACACATAACTGCGCTGCTGTGTAAACACAAATTGTAATTTAATCAAAAACTTGCCGCAAACGACAACAACATTATCACGGATATAATACCAAGAAAGCTTTGCATGACAGGTATAGACTTCGAAATTCTCAAAATTGCATTTTGAGAACAACATTTGTATACTGTTATCTCAAATACGATACAAAAAAACAAGGGTGACATATAATATTTGTGATAATTATATTTCATATATAGAACAACAGTTGAACAGGAAAGTTAACGAGTCAGTTTATACATATGACAAAACCAAATATTATTTTGTTGCTTTTTTGCTAAATTATTTACGACCGTAATTACTTTAATTCTTTAAACACATATATACTACCTACCATTATTCTTTAGGGGATAGCTTAAATTTAGAATGAAATTGATAATTATAAGGACAAAATAAGTATTCATGTTTAATTCCGCAGTGAACGTTACGACGCACACAAGAGGTTTAACGCCATTCTGATTTATTAAAAATCGACACGATAGATTTGTTTCAATGTTTGGCAAATGGTAGATGAATAGGTGTTCTATGTTATATTTTATTTTAAAAAAAATCTCTCGGGGCGAATTTTATATAAATTAGAAATAATCAAATTACTGTTAAAATATTCTACCGAAATTTCTACTTTAAGTCGCCTTATGTTACGTCAATTGTCATGACAGATGTATTGAATTGATATTATCATACAGGCTATTGTATTCTCTTCAGTTTAAAGTTCATTTTATCCGAATCCAAATTGAAATGAGGAAGTAATGGTGATTTCTTTAACAACACTGTCATTGTCGCAAAAACGTACGTTTTGACGTCAAAAACGACGTTATTTCAAAGGTATGATTCCACCTTAACTATTTGGGGAGCAACTACATTAAGAGTCCATATTTAAGTAACTACTTGATGCGTTGCATTGAAACTTTATACAACCCTTCCCAACCATTAATGCCCTTTTTAGCTCACCTAAGCACGAAGTGCAAGGTGAGCTTTTGTGATCACTCACCGTCCGGCGGCGTCTGCGTCGTCGTCGTCGGCGTCTGTTAACAATTTCCTACAAATGACTTCTCCTACTAAACCAATGAACAGATTTCAAAATAACTTCACAGGAATGGTCCTTAGGTAATCCTCTTTCAAAGTTGTTCAAAGAAATTAATTCCATGTAGAACTTTAGTTGCTGCGGCATCAGAAAAGGGGAAAATTGCCAAATCTTAAAAAATCTTCTTGTCCAAAAGTACTGGCCCAATTTAAAAATTATTTTGCACAAATGTTCCTTGGGGTACCCTCTACCAAGATTGTTCAAATATTTCCGATCCGTTGAAAAACATGGCCGCCGGGGGGCGGAGCTTATTTTCCTTATATGTGCATTGTTAAAACTTTAAAAATCTTCTTGTCCAAAAGTACTGGCCAGATTTGAAAATTATTTTGCACAAATGTTCCTTGGGACACTCTTTACCAAGATTGTTCAAATATTTCCAATCCATTAAAAAACATGGCCGCCAGGGGGCGGAGCCTGTTTTCCTTATATGTGCATTGTTAAAACTTTGAAAAATCTACTTGTCCAAAAGTACTGGGCCGATTTGAAAATAATTTTGCACAAATGTTCCTTGGTGCACCCTTTACCAAGATTGTTCAAATATTTTTGATCCGTTGAAAAACATGGCCGCCAGGGGACGGAGCTTGTTTTCCTTATATGTGCATTGTTAAAACTTTAACAATCTTCTCGTCCAAAAGTAATGGCCCAATTTGAAAATTATTTTGCACAAATGTTCCTTAGGGCACCCTTAACCAAGATTGTTCAAATATTTCCGATCTGTTGAAAAGCATGGCCGCCAGGGGGCGGAGCTAGTTTTCCTTATATGTGCATTGTTAAAACTTTAAAAATCTTCTTGTCCAAAAGAACTGGCCCGATTTAAAAATTATTTTGCACAAATGTTCCTTGGGGCACCATTTACCAAGATTGTAGAAATATTTCCAATCCGTTGAAAAACATGGCAGCCAGGGGGCGGAGCTTGTTTTCCTTATATGTGCATTGTTAAAACTTTAAAAATCTTCTTGTCCAAAAGTATTGGCCTAAAAAAAGTAAAAACTTTGAAAACTATTGAAGTTCTATTAAATCAGGTGAGCGATATAGGGCCATCATGGCCCTCTTGTTTGAGTAATAATTTCTTGTTAAAGTTTTGCATGCAACTACACTAAATCTCCATATCTCAGTTACTACTAGAAGCATTGTATTAAAACCTTATACAACCTGTCTTACCTATCACAATTATGTTAATTATCAAGTAAGATAACTGTATCCTGCATTTAATGCAAGTTATGGCCATTTATTGACTTAGAAATTCTGGTTAAAGATTTGCGTGCAACTACATTAAGATCCATATCTTAGTAACTGCTTGATGCATTGCATTGAAACTTTATACAATTTTTCCGAACCATTACACCTTTGTAAACAATCAAGTAAGATAACCCTATCCAGCATAAAATGCAAATTTTGTCCCTTTTTTTACTTTGAACAGTTTCAATACTTTGACTATACTATCTATAATCTCGAATGTTAGCACCTTTAATATTCCACATCTCAGTAAATACTTGAAACATTGTATTGAAACTTTATACAATCTTTCCCAACCATTACTACTATGTACACTATCAAGTAAGATATTTCTTTCCTGCATTTTATGCAAATTATGGACCTTTTTTGACTTAGAAAGTCTGGTGAAAGTTTTTGTAAGACTTTGATTTTTGGTTAAGTTTTTCGTACCACCCCACTTTTTTCAAAACCATTAGAGATATAGCTTATACACTTTCAATATCAATACTTATTTACCATTATTACCTCCATCAACATCTGTTAAGGGTTTTGTCAGAATTATGGCCCTTTTTCAACTTAGAAAAAAACATTGAATCTGGGTAAAAAATCCAATTATTGACTTAACCCTTTAGGACATTTTTGTGAAATTTAGAATACTTGTTTATCATCATTAAACCCATCTGTAGACAAGAGAAGGTAACTCTGTCAAGGATTTTTGTTTTGCATTTTTCTGCAAGCAATAGAAAGTCGAGCACGCTGTCTTACGGCCCGCTCTTGTTTTATTATTCCTAAGTCGACAGTTTTTTTAGGAACAACATTATATTTCAAGGGTCAATATTGTGTATTTCGTATGTTTATCATATCGTTTTCAGGGCTTATTTATATATATTATATTTTTTCAGGGCCAATATTTCCCCTCCTATCTGCTGTGCCCAGAGACCTATACCTGGCACCCTGTTGATAAATGTTCGCCTAAATTAGACCAAAACAAGTTCTCAAGATTTGCGGATGAAGGACAAGGTTTGATCTGCTTTTGTTTTTATACGCCCGTTTTAAAAAACGGATCGTATTATAGTTTTACCTGAGGCGTACAGGCGGGCGGGTTGGTGGTGTCCAGTATGTTGTCGGCTAAATAACTTGAGAAGCCTTTGTCCCATCATCATCAAATTTGGTCAGAATGTGTATTGGCATAATATCTTGGACAAGTTGGATAAATATCGCCATATCGCTTTAGTTAATCAAGAGTTATCGCACTTTAATTATAGAAATTACCTTAAATTGGTCTTGTCAGCTAAATAACTTTAGAAGCCTTTGTCTAATCATCACCAAATTTGGACACTAGAGTTATTGCCCTTTAATTATAGAAATTACCTAAAATTGATTTTGATTGCTCAATAACTTTAGAAGTCTTTGTCAAATCACCACCAAATTTAATTAAAATGTGTATTGGCATAATATCGATTACCACTGATCCAGCCATATCGCTTCATTCACTGGAGAGTTATTGCCCTTTAATTATAGAAATTACCTCTAATTGGTCTTGTCCCATCAATAACTTTTGAAGCTTTTATCCAATCATCACCAAATTTAGTCAGAATGTGTATGGGCATAATATCTCGGACAAGTGCTATAATTAGCCATATCGCTTGAAGCATTGTATTTGATCATCACCAATTTAGACCATATCATACGTTGATGGGCAGAATATCTTGGTCAGGTTCGATAATTAACCACGTTATCTTAGTCACTCCACATTTATATGCCTTGAAATGGCCAAAACTATATCAACAGTGTCCGCTCTCTAAATTTGCCTGACGTACAACCAATTATCACTATACTTGGTCTCAAAAATATAGGACGGTTTGGCACTCTTGTTGTCTAATACAATGGTAGTAAATTCTGACAAAAAGTATAATTATTAACCCTTTCACTCAACCGACAATTCTGCAGCAGACGACTTTGAACATGTTTGTCGTTTTGAGCAATTTTTAGCTCTACTGGCAAAAAAACAGAAGAGATTATGCTGTGGTGTGGTGTCTGTCGTCTGTGTGTGTGTCCGTGCATCCGTAAACAATTGCTTGTGAACTCGATACAGTCTTCAGTTTTGATTGAATCTCAATCAAACTTATACAGTAGTTAGATATCCATGAGAGCTCGGTTCCTTTCGCAAACCAGCCAGATCCGCCTATGCAAGACTGGATTATGGCCCTTGAAATTGTCAAAATTGCTATAATAGAGCTTGTGAACACAATAGAGGCTCCATTTACTATCTGATCTTCAGCAAACTTACACAGTAGTTAGGTATCCATGAGAGCTTGGTTCCTTTTGCAAACCAGCCAGATCCGGCCATGCAAGACTGGATTATGGCCCTTGAAATTGTCAGAATTGCTATAATAGAGCTTGTGAACGCGATAAAGTCTTTGGTTTTGATTGTATCTCAATCAAACTTATACAGTAGTTAGAAATCCATGAGAGCTCGGTTCCTTTCACAAACCAGCCAGATCTGCCCATGCAAGACCTGATTATGGCCTTTGAAATTGTCAAAATTGCTATAATTGAGCTTGTGAATACAATAGAGGTTCCATTTACTAACTAATCTTCACCAAACTCAGATAGTAGTTAAATATTGATGAGAGCTTGGTTCCTTTCGAAACCAGCCAGATGTGCCCTTGCATGACTGGATTATGGCCCTTGAAATTGTTAAAATTGCTATAATACAGCTTGTGAACCCTATAGAGCCTCCATTTACTATTCAATCTTCACCAAACTTAGATAGTAGTTAAATATTGATGAGAGCTCGGTTCCTTTCGCAAACCTTCCAGATCCGCCTATGCAAGACTGGATTATGGCCCTTGAAATTGTCAAAATTGCTATAATAGAGCTTGTGAACATAATAGAGGCTCCATTTATCATCTGATCTTCACCAAACTTAGATATTAGTTAAATATTGATGAGAGCTTGGTTCCTTTTGAAAACCAGCCAGATGTGCCCTTGCATGACTGGATTATGGCCCTTGAAATTGTCAAAATTGCTATAATACAGCTTGTGAACACAATAGAGCCTCCATTTACTATCCGATCTTCACCAAACTTAGATAGTAGTTAAATATTGATGAAAGCTCGGTTCCTTTCGCAAACCAGCCAGATCTGCCAATGCAAGAATGGATTATGGCCCTTGAAATTGTCAAAATTGCTATAATACAGCTTGTGAACACAAAAGAGCCCCCATTTACTATCCGATCTTCACCATACATACATGCTCTGGATTGAAAATGACCAAAGAACCATACCAGTAAAGCATAGGCCCTCATGGGCCTCTTGTTTCTTTTGTCACTTAGTATGTTTTCTAAAAGTCGTCTGCTGCAAAGGCGTCAGAAAGCGTCTATATGAGGGAACGGTTAAATAGAGTTTAAAACGTATGTTACAAAGTGGTCTGTGTGTGGAAAAGGGTTAATTTTAGTCCAATTCCTAGCTGGGGTCATACCAAATACTGGATTAAACCTTTCCCACATAAAGACCCTTTTTGACGCCTCTGTAGCAGACGACCTTTGAAAACATTGTGGCAAAAGAAGAAATTGATCATAAGTTCTTCTCAGGTATTATTCAATTTATTGCATAATGATACTTTCTATTTGTTCGTTGCGTTATTTGTTATAAGAGATTTTTCATATTTTTGATAAGATCTTTTCAAAGTTTTCTGCTGCATAAAGGTACATGTAGTATGTTCGAAAGTATAAATCCTGTATGATCTTATTCAGTATGTGATGCCTGTGGAAGACAGTGGTACAGAGGTAGAGCGTCGGTCTCTTGTACCAAAGATCCCGGGTTCGAATCCCGTGATGAGCGGGTTCTGCCTTTGGGATTTTTCCACACAAACGGCGCGAGTACTGGTTAAGTGTCCAGGTAGCAGACATCGAGTGTGATTAATATAAGCTTGAAGCTTGTTTCGCAATCAATGTAAAATAAATAAGTTTAAACTAGTTGACATTTGATAGTATAGGTGGAAAACAAAAATTTCTCGTTATGGATATTTACTCACTTTCCGACAATGCTTTTATAGTATCTAGAATTTTCACATCCAATTTTCCCAATTTTAAATTTGACTTGAATATTTTTTGAGTACAAACCGCAAAAATAGATAAAATTGGAGAAAGAGATGGTATAATAAATTCAGTATGATCTTATTCAGACAACATGTGATGCCTGTTCACTGGATGACAATTTATAGGAAAGGTGGAAAAGGAAAATTTATCTTTATGGATATTTACTCAATTTCCCACAATGTTTTTAATAATATCTAGAATTTTTACATTCACTTTTCCCAATTTGAAATGTTACTTGAATTTTTTCTAAATACAAACCTCAAAAATAGATAAAATTGGAGGTAGGGATGGTATAATAAATATCCACATGTGGACTTGCACTTGCAACAGAAGACTTTTGAAAACATCGTTGGAAAAAGAGAAATTGTTAATTATAGTCAGTTTCTGCTTTTCTCATGTTTTTTACTCTTTGGTACTTTCATTTGGAAAGATTTCCAATCATTTTTCTCCCTTTATGATTTCAAATTTGATCTTAGCTATGTGCTTGTCTTGCATAGTCATCAACCTATAACCTTACTGAATTACAAAAAATCAGTTGCTGTCAACGTTCAAAAGATCTAGGTAAAATTATGAAAAATCTCTATAAAGGAAAGTTTAATTATTGAAAATAGTCAAAAATTGTTGCAATCTCTCGTTATGCAATAATTTTTTAATGGTCATTTTCTACAGGTATCAAAAGGTGTTTATATGTTGGAAAAGGTTACTTTAACCCTTTCCCTCATATAGACGCTTTCTGACGCCTCTGGAGCAGACAGCTTTTTGAAAACATAGTGACAAAAGAAGAAATTGCACAAAACGTGCAATTTCTCCTTTTGCCACAATGTTTACCACTTTTTGTCATAGGTTATCCATTCAATTATGGAGATGTTTTGACAAAATAAGTTCAAAGTCGTCTGCTGCAGAATTGTTGTATGAGGGAAAGGGTTAACATATGAATGATTGATTGAAAGACGGCTTTATTCTATTTACAGTTGATATTCAAGGAAACATCGATCTAAGTTCTGTGCTTGTCCTGCATAGTCGTCAACCTATGAACTATAAAATCTACAAGTCCCTGAGCCGTGGAAAAAATGAGGACGAGGAGGAAGTGAAGGAGTATGCCTCGCTTGTCGGGAAAAAGTGCACAGGAAGCTTGCTGTTGTTTAGGAAATAGATATGACTTACAATCTCAATTTGAGAAACAAAAAATAAGCTGCATATCGCGATTTTGGACTCTTATAGCATCTGCATACATTGAAGACTTTGGTGAGTCGGTGTATAGGCATAGTAACAACACCTAAATGAATCTTCTGACAAAAGTCTTAGCTGTAAAGTACCACTAGTTGACCACGATTGTAAATGATTCCATATGGGCAGTGAGCTCCCAGATTGCCAGATGTCAAATATGTATGACTGCTGAATGACTTTTTAATCATTTGTAAAAGCTTCTCTATATTCCAATGTCCATATTCTTAACCCTTTCAACATACAGAGGATTTTCTGATGCCTCTGCAGCAGATAGCCTTTTTAAAACATTGTGACAAAAAGGGAAATTGTTCATATTAAGCAATTTTTCGTCATGGTACAATGTTTTTATTGCAGAGATGTTTTCAAAGTTGTCTGCTGCGGATGTGTTGTAATGTTGAGTTGACACTGCATACGCTATTCTCAATGAATATTCATGTTCTACCTTAGCCTCCTTTTTAATAAGACATATCCAACTATGAGAATCAGCCACTATAAAAATCGATAACTTAAATTACATGGGATTATAGAGCAACTTTTTAGTTTTTTCTAAATAACAATTTTATTTTGCAAAAATTTAAAAAGGCACTTATCAAGTTTTCAAGACAAATATCTCCCGAATATAAATATATTTTTTTATTTAATTTATATTAATAATATTTTGGGCTTTTTTAACTTTGAATACAGTCACCCTAATTTCCCTCTTTGTTACATATAAACCGTTAAGAAAACGGTATTTTCCCGCTAATTTTTACACGTTCTTCAGTGAATATCTTTTTTTAGAAATAAAAAATTAACAGGGCACTTACGGTATAATGTAGTAAATTCATTTACCTTTTATTTGACATATATTTTATTAAAATAATGTAATAACATTTTGGTCCTTTTTAACATTTTCTACAAGTACTACTAACGTTTTAGGGTAACATTTACGTTTCCGTGATTTCTAGCGAAAGCTTCCGATGATTACCGACGATTGCTGGATGATTTATGATGGGGCATATATCTATTTATTACCCTCGCTGTGCAGACTGTGTATATTGCGTTATCTTTCATATATATCAGCATGTAATGCCTTTTACCTAAATTCGATGCAATAAAATGTAAATATGGACACAAGCGGACGGATAGTAGCCCCAGTTACTTATTTTAGGAAAAAAATGCGATTGTATCAGAACGGATAAATGTCAACATTTGTTATTATCCTATCTAAAATAAAATGGATGATTTTTACAACTATTCAATTGTTAAATAAAACCATAAGGTGATCGATATCCATGCATATTGTATGACTGGTCCAAATTTATGAATGAAATTTTAAACGTTTAATAATTTGTCATAACTCATTGTAAATGTAAGAATTCTATCAAAGTTTGTTTGTCAAACTGTTCAATTTGATATGCTTAAAATTGCATTTAACGTTGTTTAATAATTTGTCATAACTCATTGTAAGTTTAAGAATTCTATCAAAGTTTGTTTGTCAAACTGTTCAATTTGATATGTTTAAAATTGGTTTAATTCGTATAACTAATTTTATCAAAGGGACGTTGATTGGCGCTAATCAACGTTATGTATATATCGCGATAATTGACATTAATCAGGATGATGTGTTAAAGGTGATAATTACCAAAACAACTGTGAATACAAGTATACCATCAGGTGCAAACTACTACGGCTCGTTGCGGAAATAAATAAAAACAAAAGAAGAAGAAAATTCAGGATGAACTTAAACATGCAGAAGTCGATTACCGCGGAGTACAGGATAATCAGGACAGTTCTGGGAAAAGCCTCAACGAATTAAGCATCCCTAAGCTCAAGCTTATATTAAAAAAACTAGGAGTTTCTACAAAATTGCGTAAAAAAGAAAAACTCATTGAACTGATCCATTGCACGGAAAAAAAATAGACTTGTATTAACTAAACTTTAATAGGCATTACCCCCGCTCAAAAAATAAGGTTGTGTAATTGTCCTAAACAAATATACTCAGAAATATCTATTTATCATATAGGATTGTAGGATAAAAAGAAACAGGATAAAAAGTAACAGGACAAAAAGCAACGGACAACAAGAAACAGGATAAAAAGCAACACATTTTTCAAAATTCAATACAAATCAATAGGTTTTAATCTACAAATATGAAAAAGACACAAACTGTTATCTTCTTGATATTGTAATGATTTTCTTTAATTTTGATACATTTTTGTGTGTTTTATATACCCTAATGAGTCGGATTAAACTTTTATAAATCTACAAAAAATATATGTAACTCAATTTTTGTTTCACTTTGCAATGTTATTTTACGTATTATGCATATCTGTGTGAAGATGTTTGAAAAAGCGAAAGGAAAACAGTGTGGGAGAAGAGACATTGCTCATAATTAGCAATTTCTCCCTTTCACGCAATGGTATATTCTGTCAACAATTATTACAAATATTAGAACTGTTGCTAGTCTTCTGTCAGATGTTAAAAAAAGGTTGAAGAAAACATTATTGGAAAAGGAGAAATTGCTTATAATAAGCAATTTCTCCTGTGCACGCAATTATATTTTCTGGCAGATATTCGAAAAGATGGAAAGAAACATTGTGGGGGAAAGTGGAACAAATCATTGCAATTTCAGATAAATAAAGTTAAAATTTCGTATAAACAAAACATAAATTCTAAATACATTTATTATCCCCCGCCTATGAAATAGGGAGGGGGATATTGAAATGGCGTTGTCCGTCCGTCCGTCCTTCCTTCCTTCCTTCCGTCCTTCCTTCCGTCCTTCCGTCCGTCCGTCCGTCACCTGCATTTTCTCAGTAACTAGCTGGTAAAATTTCATGAAACTTGAAATAAATATGAACCACTATACTGGGATGATGCCCGTCCAATTTTTTTTTTGATTAGTCAATTTTCCTTGGGAGTTATTGCCCTTGATTTTTTGAAAAATCTACGTTTTCAGCCATTTCTCAGTAACTAGCGGGTAGAATTTCATGAAACTTAAAATAAATATGAACCACTATACTGGGATGATGCCTGTTCATTTTTCATTTGGATTAGTCAATTTTTCTTAGAGTTATTTCCCTTGATTTATTAAAAAATAATCGTTCGCAGCCGTTTCTCAGTAACTAGCGGCTAGAATTTGATGAAACTTGAATGTAATATTAACCAACTTCCTGCCATTATTCCCCTCCAACTCTTTTTTGGATTCCTTAATTTTCTTTAGAGTTACTGCCCCTGATTTATTAAAAAATCCACGCCTACAGTTATTTCTCAGTAACTAGCTGCTAGAATTTGATGAAACTTGAATGTGATATGAACCAACATCCTGCAATGAACTTCTGAATAAATATGGTATCAAATCATTTACATTTATTATAACACTGTCTGATACATAATTATCCATGCATTTTAGCTCCACTTTAAGAAGAGTAAAGATATCTATTGTATTTGTGTCACTGTTGGTTTAAGAAGCAAAACCTAGTATTCACATTTTTCCTGTGTTATTTAAGAAATAACAAATGACACCCCTTTAGTTTTGTAATATTGATTATTAACCCTTTCACCGCATAAATACTCTGTTGAAAATAGTGCAGTTCCGGATAAGACGCCGCTTTTAAAGGTGGCGTCTTATCTTGGACTGCACTATTTTGCAATAATTGATGTTCCCGAGTAAGCAGTTTCGGAAAATACAGTTTTATTTAATCGTCCCTCTGATTTATTTCGTTAAAATATTTTATCATAAAGTAATCCCAGTCGATATTTTATAATTTGGCGCGGAACGGGATAAACCAGTGTCATAACTTTATTCTTTCCCCTTGATCTTGTGCGAAGAAGTTGAAATTTAAAGGTCAATTGCACATTAAACATAAAGACCTTCATGCACAAACAAGCCATCAATTACAAACAAGCCATCGTTGGCGGGGGATATCTTTTCACTGAAAATGCTTGTTGAAATGTGTCTTATTATATGTTACAAGTGTATTAAATCAAAGGAAAAATTAGTTAAACCTGAAATGAAAATATCAGAACTGTTGCCTTGTGTCCTGTTTCCCGGGCAAAAACTGTTACTTTTTAGCCGTTGCTTATTATCCCGTTTCTTTTTGTCCGATTACCATCATATAGATGTATACCTAGTTTTTAACGATATGTTTACGGTATTTAATTTAATTTATATAAGTCTAGTTTTTCCGAATTATTTTTCATATTTTCTAGAACTGGAGGTTACTTCTATTAGGCTCAGCCATATTTACAAATGGACTAAAACGCACGAGTTAACACATATTTGAAAACAGTGTTAGAATAATTGAGATTGCTTGCTACGAGACATTTGAACTCTTTTTGCATTGTTTACGACTTTTTTTAACAAAATAAAACCATAATTGATGGATCTAATTGTTAATTGATGCTCTCTATTGCAAAGAGGAAACACACTTATGGAGAAACGAATAATTATATATACAATATTGACACTATTATTCGTTATGAATAATAAAAGAAGAAGGGCTCCATGTCTTTCATAATGTACATGTATTATGAAATTGATTATGATGAAAAAACGGCTCGATTATTTATTGGTATATTGATTACAAAATATCGATATCATAACACCCTAGTTTTATTACGCTATAATCCCATGTTGAAGTACCCTGTGTATCTCTCTACTGCCCTCAGGCAGCACTATCGATGTATACATACCGAATGTTACACAAATGTCCGGTAATTTCCGCCAATTAGCAAAATGATAACAAGAGCAGATAACAATCAAATTAGTCATTAATTAGTACGGCTTAAACAGTGGTACATTGTCTCCCCTGTTTTTTTGCATGACGAGCATTGTGCCATATGACATGAATATTCATGAGGATTTATTAAGAAGTGGGTAGTGCCTTTTTCGCTTGAATGACACCGTTTATGTAATGGTTAATTGTTACAGATACTTTAGAAATAAGTTTATATTGGGACACCAACAAATCTAAGGCTGACACTAAGAAACATGCAAAGTCAAACTTTCTTCAGTGGAAATAAATTACATGCAATACAATCCAAACAATTTCACTTTTTTATTGAAACTCTTTCCCCAAAACAACAAATCTGCAGCACACAACTTCGAAAAAAAAACTCCAGGCAAAAATATGAAAAGCTCTCTTTGAATTAAACTATTTTTTTATGCAAAGGTTTGAAAACTCATTGGCCGAAGGAGAAATTGCTCATTTTATGCAATTTCTCCTTTTGCTACAATGCTTTCAAAAGGCATCTGCCTATTGGAAATTATGTTTTTCTTGATATTTGCAGTGACTATACATGTATTTGGAATCAAGTGACTTTTTCTTTTCACTCATCTTTAATTATTTTGATGCCCTCTTCAAAGAAGGGGGTATATTGCTTTTCACATGTCGGTCGGTCAGTCTGTAGACCAAAGCTTGTCCGAGTGATAACTCAACAATGCCTGGACCTCAAACTTGGATTGGAGGTAGTGCCTGATCAGTAGATGACCCCTATTGATTTTGAGGTCATTGAAAGCAAAAAGCTTGTCCGAGTGATAACTCGACATTGCCTGCACCCATGATGGCCTCAAACTTGACATGGAGGCTGGGAGTGACCAGTAGATGACCCCTATCGAAAAGCTTGTCTGAGTGATAACTCGACATTGCCTGCACCGATGGCCTCAAACTGGACAAGGAGGCTGGGGGTGACCAGTAGATGACCCCTATTGATTTTGATGGACCGGTCCACAAATTTTCCAAATATTCCCGACAACATGGCGCTCAGGGGGGCATAATGTTTGACAACCATCTCTTGTTATTTCCCGATTGTATTAATAATAATCACATTTTATGAGGAATATCAATACATAATTGTATGACTGGTCACCTCTGTTAAACAACCAGTAGAAGGTTAACTTCAACAACCTTATATATTTAACTTGTAATTAGCAGTGGCTGCTACTTGTAATTAGCAGTGGCTGCTAATTACAAGTTAAATATATAAGGTTTTTGGGGTTAACCTTGTTGAAATTCCCGCGAGTGACTGCCTTAGACAAGCTGAATTGTATTTCATTTCCAATCAACATGTAATTATGCATTTTATATATATAAGTAATAAAAGTTGTTAAGTATGACATGATTTTACACACTTACCTGTGATATGAATTTGTTGTTTAATCCGTTTTACCAAGTGAAGAAAAGTTTAAAAATTTCCCAGCAGACAACTTTTTCAAAACGTGGTTGGAAAAAGAGTTAGTCCTTAACCCTTTCCCTCATATAGACGCTTTATGATGCCTCTGCAGCAGACGGTGTTTTGAAAACATAGTGACAAAAGAAGAAATTGCACAAAACGTGCAATTTCTCCTTTTGCCACAATATTTTCCACTTTTTGTAATAGGTTATCCATTCAATTATGGAGATTTTCACAAAATGCATTCAAAGTCGTCTGCTGCAGAATTGTCGTATGAGGGAAAGGGTTAATGTATTGAGGCTCTCAAGACTTAGTTATATTTTTTTAAGATGCGAAGTAAACATTGAGATTAAAGGATGAGCAATTTTGCCTTTTCCCCCATAGTGAAATAATAGTCTCTTGCAGTCAGGTGTCAAATGTATCCATCGTCTTATCATGGATAGGGTAAATCATTACTTTTACGTGGGAACTCAAATAAGTTTTATGTTGCAGATAGTGTCACACCCTTTAAAACACCTCTTCAGCAGACAACTTTTGAAAACATTTAGGCAAAAGGAGAGTGCCACAAAGTTTTCAACTTAATTCAATAATTGATTTCTCATTAATAGTTTCCTTATTTATAACCGGTAATCTTTTTACAGTCGTCTACTGCTGATATGACAACTTTGAAAACATTAAGGCAAAGAGAAAGAAAATTTATAAAGACAATTGATTGATGTTTTACGCAGCTTTCAACAAATTTTAGCTCCACTGGCTGAAAGCCAGTCAAGTCAAGCTTATGTCATGTCAAATTGTCTGTTGTGAGTGCATGAACTTTTTGCTTCAAACAACTTCTCCTACCTAAGCACTTGGCCAATTGGGATGAAACTTCATAGGAATCATCCTCTCAATATCCTACCTAAATTCCTTCAAATATTTTGGAACCATGCGAAATTCTGGTTTCCATGGCAACCGAAAAAAACAACAAAAAAACTTCTCCTTCTTATCTGGTTGGCCGATTTCAACAAGTTGTGCTATTTTGCATTATATGGCTAAAGTGAAAACTTAAAAATCTTCTTCTCCGAAAGCGTCAGGCAGATTTTCAAATCATTTTGTAGAGATTTTCCTTGGGCGACACTCTTACCAGATTCCTTCAAGCCATGTTGATTGCTCGAAAACTTAAACAAGAGGCCCATGGGATGGTCCTTTGGTCATTTTCAATCCAGAGAATGTATGTTTTGTGAAGATCGGATAGTAAATGGAGGCTCTTTTGTGTTCACAAGCTGTATAATAGCAATTTTGACAATTTCAAGGGCCATAATCCAGTCTTGCATTGGCGGATCTGGCTGGTTTGCGAAAGGAACCAAGCTCTCATCAATATTTAACTAATATCTAAGTTTGGTGAAGATCAGATGATAAATAGAGCCTCTATTGTGTTCACAAGCTCTATTATAGCGTCGGGCAGATTTTCAAATCATTTTGTAGAAATTTTCCTTGGGCGACACTCTTACCAGATTCCTTCAAGCCATGTTGATTGCTCGAAAACTTAAACAAGAGGCCCATGGGATTGTTCTTTGGTCATTTTCAATCCAGAGCATGTATGTTTTGTGAAGATCGGATAGTAAATGGAGGCTCTTTTGTGTTCACAAGCTGTATAATAGCAATTTTGACAATTTCAAGGGCCATAATCCACTCTTGCATTGGCGGATCTTGCTGGTTTGCGAAAGGAACCAAGCTCACATCAATATTTAACTAATATCGTAAGTTTGGTGAAGATCAGATGATAAATGGAGCCTCTATTGTGTTCACAAGCTCTATTATAGCAATTTTGACAATTTCAAGGGCCATAATCCAGTCTTGCATAGGCGGATCTGGCTGATTTGCGAAAGGAACCGAGCTTTCATCAATATTTAACTACTATCTAAGTTTGGTGAAGATCGGATAGTAAATGGAGGCTCTATTATGTTCACAAGCTGTATTATAGCAATTTTGACAATTTCAAGGGCCATAATCCAGTCATGCAAGGGCAAATCTGGCTGGTTTTCAAAAGGAACCAAGCTCTCATCAATATTTAACTAATATCTAAGTTTGGTGAAGATCAGATGATAAATGGAGCCTCTATTGTGTTCACATGCTCTATTATAGCAATTTTGACAATTTCAAGGGCCATAATCCAGTCTTGCATAGGCGGATCTGGCTGGTTTGCGAAAGGAATCAAGCTTTCATCAATATTTAACTACTATCTAAGTTTGGTGAAGATCGGATAGTAAATGGAGGCTCTATTGTGTTCACAAGCTGTATTATAGCAATTTTGACAATTTCAAGGGCCATAATCCAGTCATGCAAGGGCACATCTGGCTGGTTTTCAAAAGGAACCAAGCTCTCAACAATATTTAACTACTATCTAAGTTTGGTGAAGATCAGATAGTAAATGGAGCCTCTATTGTGTTTACAAGCTCTATTATAGCAATTTTGACAATTTCATGGGCCATAATCCAGTCTTGCATGGGCACATCTGGCTGGTTTGCGAAAGGAACTGAGCTCTCATCAACTACTTTCGGTTTGGTGAAAATTGAATAGTAAATGGAGGCTCTATTGTGTTCACAAGCTGTATTATAGCAATTTTGACAATTTCAAGGGCCATAATCCAGTCATGCAAGGGCACATTTGGCTGGTTTTCAAAAGGAACCAAGCTCTCATGGATACCTAACTACTGTGTAAGTTTGGTGAAGATCAGATAGTAAATGGAGCCTCTATTGTGTTCACAAGCTCTATTATAGCAATTTTGACAATTTCAAGGGCCATAATCCAGTCTTGCATGGGTGGATCTGGCTGGTTTGCGAAAGAAACCGAGCTCTCATGGATATCTAACTACTGTATAAGTTTGATTGAGATACAATCAAAACTGAAGACTGTATCGCGTTCACAAGCAATTATTTACGGACGGACACCACACCACGGCATAAGCTCTTGTTCTGGCCAATTTTCAAATAATTTTGTAGAAATGTTCCTAGGATGACCTTTCAGATGCCTTCAAGCCATGTTGATTGCTCGAAAACTATTTCCTTATATGGCTATACTAAAAACTTAAAAATCTTTTTCTCCCAAACTATTTAGCAGATTTTCAAATAATTTCGATAATTTTGCAGAAATGTTCCTTTGGCGACACTATGAGATTCCTTCAAGCCATGATGATTGGTCAAAAAACATGGCCACCACAGGAAGTGCTGTTTGGAGATTTTATTTTTGCATAATGGCAGTGGAGCGCCCTCTTGTTCAGTTATATCACAGCATTCCCTTGGCAAGTTGACAGTTCTCAGTACTACAGGTCCATTTATCCTGACACCAGCCAGTCAGTCATAATGCTAACCCCGCAACCCTGAGTGCCAAGGAGGGCAGCCACTACTACCATTTTTTTAGCCTTTGATATAACCCTTCTAAAGACGAAAGGATAATTATTAAATAGAGATGTAAACATTGTGTTGTAGAAGTTGTATGCTTCACAAATGTTAAGTCTCACGGTAGCAGACACTGAGATAGATTTACATAAGTGATGTAAGAACTTGCTTCATAGTCTAACTACTTTTGTATTGGCTGGTTGCATGCGAAATAAGGTTAGTTATTCTCAGGTCTGACATGTCTTTAACATGTCATGTATTTTATGGGTTAACTTTTCAACATTTTCGTGACCAAAAGGGCAGACCGGATTTTAAAATAATTTGGCAAAGTAATCCATGGGTGACCCTTTACAATGTTTGTTCAAACTATTCCGATTCGTTTTTTTCTTGGTAATAATACATAATACATGGACATAGAGACATGACAAAATGTAAAAACATAGCAAAATTTAACCTGTCACATCTTTACATGATATATGTTTATACATACATATAGTGAACACTTTCAAGATATAAGTATAGACTAAAGAGTTAGATAATTGAAAACTATTTAAGTTGTATTAAATTGGGTGAGCATTAAGGGCCATCATAGTCCTCTTGATAGCACTTTTCATGTTAAACCACTTCTCATGCCCCCGAAGCAGACTTCCTATGGGAAAAGGATAATTGCTTAAAGGTAAATAAATTATCACGGGCAACATAAAAACTGAAACACCAAAATATACAAAAATATTTCATTGTTGTTTAATATTAGCCCAAAACTAACAACAAAACAAGATACAAATCATAAGTCTAACTCAATATTTTCAGTCAAATCTTTCACACCAATGAGATACATCCACAAAAAGGACATAGTGTTCCTATTTTATCCTCTTGTTTCATTCGTTCACAATGTACAAAGATTTGACTGAATAGGATGTACAAGCCAGTCTCAAATCTTGATAACGATCCTAAGTCCTATAGAGTATTATATAAACTATAGTAAGTTTAACTGAACTGATGCATGTTGATTACATATCAAGGGCTAGTTTACATAGAAATATATAAATTGACCTTGTTATGTATCCATCAATTTATACAGACAATCCTCATTTATAGAAATTAGGGTCATTCTAAAGCATTGTGACAGGCTCCTGTGGTACTAGGATACTTTAACATATATACAAACAAATCTGCAGCAGACAACCTTGAAAACATTTGGGCAAAAATAAGGATAACCTATAAACGAAAGTATGATTATTTTAGAGAAAGAAAAGGATTAAACAAGGTTTAATGCCAATAGTTCAATATCCCATCTTATGTGCGTTTCCTGGATTTCTTGCACATTGTTAATTTACCACAATGTTTCCAAGGTCATCTGCATGCGAGAAAGATTTAAATTATTTTATCTATCTCCTTCACTACTTATCCTTTACGGTATTTTGATAACATTTTAATCACAACCATTGAATACAAATTAACATTTTTTCCATGACACTATTGATTCTTTTTTTTTTTTAAAGTTTAAAAACTTGCAGTGACAAGATTATGATTATTAACATAAAACTGTTTAACACATTTGTCGCCTGCCAAGGACCCATAAAGTAAACCATGACAGATAGGCGATCCACAACCTAAATTCCCTATAAGTAAAACCACCATATATATACACATATTACAGGTAAGAGATGTGCACCTTTCAACATAGTCAATTAATTAACCCTTCCCCACTTGTAGACTCATGCTGACGACTCTGCAGCAGAAGACTTTTGAAACCACTGTGAAAAAGGAGAAATTGCTCAAAACGATAAATTTCACCTTTTGCCATTATGTTTTCAACTTTTTTCAGTAATTATACATTCATTTATAGAGATTTTCCGTGATTGTTTTCAAAGTCATCTGCTGTATGTGGGAAAGGGTTAATAGTTCAGTGAATGGACCACAAGTACATGTATAATCTTAACCCGTCAGAGGCCCCTGCAAAAAAAACCTTGAAAACATTGTGACAAAACCATTGTCAATAATTATACTTTCATTTGAAGAGATTGTTGCCTAAATATTTTCAAAGTGGTCTGCTGCAGATTTGTCATATGTGGAAAAGGGTTAAAAAGTAAAGTATACAGCAATAAACAGCTTTAACCCTGATTTTTTTTTTAAAATGGTCCACCTTTGCATTTGGAAAAGTCAATTCTAGAAATGTAAAGATATAAATGTCGAGTTGAGCAGCCAAATGTATAGAGCCTGAATATGGCATGGCCCTATACTGGAGGCACAGGATTCGCACAATCCGTTTCAGGTGTCAAAGGTTTACAAATGATCATGTATTAATACTTAGCTTCATTACAAACAATACCTAAATTATAACGTAAACAAATACAAAACAAATACAAAATAAATACAAAATAACAATACAGGCTCCAGGATCCTAGAGAGTTGGTACAAAATGGCAGTATAAGTTTTTTGTGTTCTGAAATCCAAATTTGATCTCCATACTATAAATTGTAGGTACACAATGAAATGAGTTACCATAATCTTAGGCTTTTTTGCATCAATACTTGATAATTCCATCTCTTTCTAGGTCTCTTTGGTACTCTGACATTTGTTTGAGAACCCACAACATATGATTTGAAGGTGATATAGCAATTTAACCCTTTTCCCACATACATCAAGTATGCAGTAAATGACGTTGAAAACATCTATTAAAAAATATGGTAAATCTCTATAGAAGAATGTAAAACTATTGAATAGAGTTGAAAACTTTGTGGTACAAGGGGAAATTTCTCATTATGAGCAATTTCTACTTTTCTCACTATGTTTTCATAAGTCGACTGCTGCCGAGGCATCAGAAAGGGTCTATATATGGAAAAGGGTTAAGAGCATAATAACTGATTTATTTAATTTTCTGTAAGGCAGCTTTGACTTCATCAATGTTGGCCTCGTCTCCAGCCACCGTCTCAAAATGTTGATAAATGATTCCTTGATCTCCTGAACCAATCACAAATGTAGCTGTAAGAACAAACATCGTTTGGTTTATAAATAAGATCTGTCGGAGGACAGCTTGCTCGACCTTTTTGTGCTTGCCAATAAAACAAAACTTTTTTGGGTGGTACAGAAAACATAACCAAGTACTTTATCATATTATTTATAAGCAAAGTACTGTATAAGTCGAAAAAGGGTCATAATTCTTACAAAAACCTTGACATAGTTATATGCCCTCTTGTCTGTTGATGGAGGTAATGATGGTGAATAAGTGTTGTAAGTTTCAAAGCAATATCTCTAATGGTTTTGAAAAAAAGTGAATTGGTACAAAAAAAATAACCAAGGTTTAGCTTAAAACTTATCGTAGTCAACGCAAGTAGTATAGCTAGCCTTTTCTTCAAATAGTCTAGCAAAAAGTGAACAAACGCAATTCTCAGCTAATCTTCTTTTACCCTTTACAAAATGTTATTCTTATTTATTTCCTCCCAAATGGAAGATAATTTCAAAATTACTAAGACATTACTTTTAACTTAAATCAATTGAATATACACCATTTTGAGAGAGAAAGATCATTGGTGTTTTTGAGGCAATCTTAGAGAAACTTACTGTCTGACATTTCTATATATGGTTGATTTAATTAAATCAATCCAACCATGCCTAGATATGGATTTAAACTGAAAAGCGGAAGGACGGGCAGACAACGCAAAACCAATATCCCATCCGCCTTGTGCAGGGATAATAATAAAAGGAGGTGAAGTTTTCCAGGACAGCGAGTAGAAAAGATTGTTTGAAAGGAGAGAGAGCTTTGACCAGACTTAGCCTTGACTGTCAGAAAAGATGTCAAGAAAGGTCAGGAATGTTCTACACATTTCACGAGTAAAAATCCATAACATTGAAAAACACAATTTTGGGATGAAATTTAATACATTAAATGAGATATTGCTTATTAGAGGTATGCTAAGTTACAGTGTCATCTGCTGCAATGGTGTTTACACATGTGCCATCCTCCAACAGGTCATTAACCCTTTCCCACTTGTAGACGCATCTGCAGCAGTCGAGTTATGAAAATATCATGACACAAGGAGTAATTGCTCAAACAAGTAATTTCACCTTTTGCCAGGATGTTTTCAACTTTTTTCAGTAATTATACCTACAATTATAGAGATTTTCCATATTTTTTAGTAGACATGTTCAAAGTCGTCTGCTGAAGATTTCTTGTATGTGGGAAAGTGTTAAGACGCTTTGAATGTGTTACAGACAGAAGTGGTCCCTATTTGTCTTCCTGCCAAGACAGGCAACTCAGAATGGGGGTGTAGTGAAGTCATAAAACTTACCTCCTAGTAATCTCCCTTCACCTTCAAAATTACCTGGGATGCCTCGTACATATACATTGTAAGCTGCATATAATGATTTATAACTTAACAGACTTGGTATATTTAACCATCGTTCAACGGGTCCATAAAATTTGCGCTGAAAAGTAAAAGAAATCATGTTTATCTGTTACCATGAAATGTACCAGATTTACATCAGATGAGAGTCTGTTGTACATTTGTTAAACGTTTCCCACATATAGACCCTTTCTGACGTCCCTGCAGCAGACGGCTTTTTGAAAACATGGCCATAAAATTAAAAGTAAAAATTGCTCAAAACAAGTAATTTCTCCCTTTGTCACCATGTTTTTAACTCTAATAAATTATTGTACTTTCATTTAAAGGATGTTTCCAAAGAAATTCGGGTATATTTTCAAAGTCGTCTGCTCTCTGTTGTATGTGGGAAAGGGTTAACCCTATCCTTGATACAAACATGGACGATGGTTCTATATCATTCACCTAATTTAACCATTTCCTTCATATAGACGCTTTCTGACGCCTCTGTAGCAGACGGCTATTTGAAAACATAGTGACGAAAGAAGAAATTGCTCAAAACAAGCAATTTCTTCTTTTGCCACAATGTATTCCACCTTAAGTCATAGGTTATCCATTCCATTATAGAGATTTTCTATTTTTTAACAAAATTTGTTCAAAGTCTGCTGCAGAAATGTCATATGAGGGAAAGGGTTAATAGAATTTCAATGGAAGTTCTATACTTCTATGTCTGAATACCATGAAGTACTGTACTTGGCATGTCTCATATTTGCCGTATGCAGTAAAGTTATGAAGTAATGGTGTCAGCCAGGATTGTATTAATTAATTTTTCCTAAATCAACTTCATACATGAACAATGTATTTCCAAAGTAAAACATGAATCCCTGGGATGGGGCCATTATTAAGATTTTACTATATACACAAAAGGAAAACATATTCCACTGTTTTGGAGGCCACATCTTTTAACAGATCGGAATAATTTGATATATTTTGGTTGAGGATCCCTAAAGGAATAATTCTGCTGAATTGTTTTCAAATCGGTACTATACTTCTGGATAAAAAGAACTATATACAAATAAGGAACACAAGCCTGGCCTCTTGGCAGCGATGTTTTTTCAATGGATATGATAAATTGGATTAATTTGAACATTCTTGGTAGAGGGTCACCTAAGGAATATAGTCTAGATAGCCTGAGGTACATTTGTGCCAAATTATTTTTAATTCGACCTGTTCTTTTGGACAAGAAGACTTTTGAGTTTTAATTTATCAAATCTATCTATTCTGTGACCTAATTATGCAACAATAGAACAACTTTGAAAGAGGATCCCGAAGAATAATTCCTGACAAAATTTAAACAGCGGTTAATGAGATATTGTTTAAAGAAAACGTCAATAACTAACTAATTTTGTTTGTACATGTATGTTATTTATGCCATTTTCAACAATTCTTCAACACAGTTCTATACTTGCGACAAAAGGAGATATTGCTCAAAACTCAAGATATGGAAAAACTCTAGAAAATAAGGCATAATTATTGAAATGGAGTTGAAAACATTTTGGCAAAAGGACAAATTACTCGTTTTGAGCAATATCTCCTTTTGTCAAAATGTTTTCAACTCCATTTCAATAATTATGCCTTATTTTCTAGAGTTTTTCCATATCTTGAGTAGAGGTTTTCAAAGTCATCTGCTGCACGTTTGTCATATGTGGGAAAGGGTTAACCCTAAAGTCTCTTAATTGCCCTCTTTGCTCACACCAAATTTGATGAACATTTCTCCTATACTATTTGGATTATCGCATTTATAATCCACTGGGTTTTTTTTTTTACAAAAAGACGGGCAGACCTATAGTCACTTCCTGTGTTACTGGTAGGGAATTTTCATTTCTCACAGACAAATTTTATCTTATAAAACAGAAAATAAAGAACCTACCTCTCTATCAAGAAATATTTCCCCTTTAAAGAAAGGTTGGAATTTATCAACACCCAAAGACTGATGAACAAGTGCGTACAGGGGGACATTGCGGGCGTCCAACTCTGGTTTCAGAGTGGACAGATCTACCGCAGCCTGAAAATAGAAACCACAGTAGTCTCAGGTAACAGGTGTTATCAAGTCGATATCTCTCCTTAATAAGCCTTTCCAACATGGAGAGACATTTTGACCTACCAGTAACCTGAAGCATACACATTTTGAAAACATTTTGGGAAAAGGAGAAATTGCTTTGAAAACATCTGGGGAAAGGATAATGACATCTAATAATATGGAAATATAATTATAATACTGAGTTGTGGGAAGATTGTTTTATCAAGATGCTTGCCAATGCCCTCTGCTGTATAGGGTAAAACAGCAAGAATTAATAAACCATGAAGCAGGCAAAGTGTTAAAAATATAATTACATAAATAAGCAACATTATTACCAAATATCCTGTATATGACATAGGGATTGAAGTTGTGTTAACCCCCCCCTTTCCCACATACAAGAAATCTGCAGCAGACAAATTTAAAGTCAAACACTTACATGGAAAATATCTGTAAATGAAATAATATTAAATGAATGTTGAAAATAGTGTTGCAATTTTTCCATATTGTTCATTACATTGTATTCTGTTGCAGATGGTTTAAAATGGGAAAAGGTTAAACTGCTGACCATCAGTGTTAGTGATTAAAGTTACATTTGCTAATACACTAAATGAACAGACTACAATCAGACCCTAAGATACAAGCTGATCTTGGCCTTCAATGGTAAAATCCCTAAAGATAGGTTTCTCTGTGGCAAGACCCACAGGATTCAATCACATCCTAGCAAGATATATATGTATCTTCTCATACCATATGAGTACTGTTTTTGCAAGTTTATACTTTGACTATATTAGCAGTGCCTTTCCACATGTTTAGTGTTTAGGCCTCAAACTGGGTGACAATCCTTTTAACCCTTTCCCTCATACGACAATTCTGCAGCAGATGACTTTGAACATATTTTGTCAAATAATGGAAAATCTCTATAATTGAATGGATAACCTGACTAAAAGTAGAAAACATTGTGACAAAAGGAGAAATTGCACGTTTTGTGCAATTTCTTCTTTTGTTACTATGTTTCCAAAAAGCTGTCTGCTGCAGAGGCGTCAGAAATTGTCTATACGAGGGAAAGTGTTAACTCTTTCCCACATACAGAAAATCTGAAATCATCTAGGCAAAAATATGGAATATCTCTATTAAATGAAAGTTTAAATATTGAAAAGAGTTGGAAAATATTGTGGCAAAAGAAGAAATTGCTCTTCAAAATGTGTCTACTAAAGAGGTGCCAGAAAGCATCTTCTTGTGGGGAAAGGTTTAACCCTTTCCCTCATACAGACACTTTCTGACGCCTCTGCAGCAGACAGCTTTTTGAAAACATAGTGACAAAAGAAGAAATTGCACAGAACGTGCAATTTCTCCTTTTGCCACAATGTTTTCCACCTTTTGTCATAGGTTATCCATTCAATTTTGGAGATTTTCTGTGTTTTGACAAAATACGTTCAAAGTCGTCTGCTGCAGAATTGTCGTATGAGGGAAAGGTTTAATGCGGCCAATATAAATCCCCATGTATGGTACATTTTTTTTCCCATTAATTAGAATTGTGATTTCTACGAATTTTAGACACCGTAAATTAAAAACGCGTCCAGCCAATATTTGGCATGGCCAATTAAAAAGTCATAAAGTACTAACTGCCCTGCACAAGGATCATCCAGGTCGTCTAGCAGCATAGATAATAGCACCATTCTGCTTCCATAACTCTTCTGCCTGTTTAATTACAAAAAACATAAACCTAAACATTTAATAGCTTTTAAATCCTTTCCCACATTCAAACTCTTTTTGATCCATCTGCAGCAGACGACTTTGAAGATATTGTGGCCAAAGGAGAAATGAGCAATTTCTCCTTTTGCCACAATGGTTTCAACATTTTTCAATGATAAAACTTTCATTTATACCTAAAGAGGTTTTTCATGTTCATAAGCAGATGATTTTAAAGTTGTCTGCTGCAGATTTTGTGTGTGTGGTAAAGGGTTAACCTTTATCCCCGTTAAGACTAAGATTACCAATAACATGCTTGTGACTGAGTTGAAAAAAAATCCCTTATATTACATCCAATTTCAGAAAAGGAGTTCAACAAGAGCACTGCAGACAATACAAATCCCCTCAAAATGTCCTTTTCTATAGATGTATTAGTCACTGTATGGGTGGATTGATATATCCCCTCTTAGGCTCCACCACCTGGTCGTGAGGGAATAGTTATACATATATATATACATGTATTCAGCAAAAAAATTGAAATATTATGTTTAATTAATAACCATTTCCATGACACAGATGGCATTTGATGCTTTTGCAGCAGTTGATTGTTGAGAACATTTTGGAAAAAGGAAAGTTTTTTCAATATTCCCACAATGTTTTCTCTCATAAAGAGCAATTTCTCCTTTTGTCACAATGTTTTCAGTTTTATTCAATAATTGTTCTCTCCAGGTACAACAAATCTGCAGCAGACAACTTTGAAGACATTTAGGCAAAAAACTGGAAAGTCCCTATAAATGAAAGCATAATTATTGAATAGAGTCGAAAACATTGTGACAAAGGAGAAATTTAACATTATGAGCAATTTCTCATTTTGCCATAATGTTTTCAAAAGTTGTCTGCCGAAAATGCACCTGCATGTGGACAAGGGTTAAAACAACAATCTTTTAATTATCAAGAGAGAATGACAATTATCTAAAACCTACTTACATCAAAAAATCGTTTCTGTGAATCTAAGGTTTGAAGTTTTGCCTGTTTTATATAATCCAAGGACAACTGTTTGGCCTTGGGCACTAGCCATACACACGCATTGCACACAAGCGTAGCGACAACAGCTCCACTGGCAGCAATTTTCCACAACCAGCTAGCCATTCTAAACTCCTGTATATGTCGAAAATAACAATACATGTACATTGTATGAGCTGCATCAGACAAAAAAAGGTCCATTAATAAGTTCAATGATCATGAATTAAATATTTTGTTGATAATATAGTTAATTCATCTAGCTCTTGTTGAATTGTTTTAAAGAATGACAAGGGATAATCTCATGAAGATGACATAATGTTTATACATGAATAACACATCATAGCACACATAACCTAGCATGATTTTCATAATGCTCTCTGCCTATATCCATTTTTCTGCCAATCTCTCTCTCCCTATGTCTGTCCATCTGCCAATCTCTCTCCCAATAATTATTCATCTGCCAATCTCTCTCCCTTAGTCCATCAATCTGACTATCTGAGTCTCTCTCTCTCTCTCTCTCTCCTTATAAATGTCTGTCCATCTGCCAATCTCTCTCCATATATCTGTCCATCTGTCAATCTCTCTCCCTATATCCATTCCATCCATCTGCAAATCTCTCTCTCTCTCCCTATATACATCCATCTGCCAATCTCTCTCCCTATATCTGTTCATCTGCTAATCTGTCTCTCTCCCTATATTCGACAGATCTGATATTCACCCATCTGTCCATCTCTCTCTCTCCCTATATAGTCCATCTGCCAATCTTTCTTCTCCCTATATCAGTGGTGAAGTAGTTAGTCTATGCCTCTAGAGAAGAAGCCCGGATGTTTATATACCTGTTTGGATCCTACCAAAGACTTCTAAAATACTTGTAATGGGTTCCCTCATTGGCACCTATGGTCACAGGGATAGCATTAAAAATGATGTATTGGTGTCAGGAGTTAATATGAGCTACACCCTAGGTTTTTGAAAGAGACGGTTCACTGTTGACAAGATTGCCTATCCAGTTCTGTTTTATAAGTCTAAAGTGAAAATTACTTCCTTCAGAATGGAAACTGGCCAATGTTACAAGTATTTTCAAAAGAGGTGACAAGACAAAAGCATCAAATTATCGACCTATAAGTATAACCAGCATTTTATGTAGACACCTTGAAACAGTGGGGAATACAGCCATTGTATCTCATTGCAAGGATAAAAGAAAGATAATTATTATCAGATTCACAACACAGCTTCAAGAAACAAAGGGGATGCATATAACTTTAAGTGTTTGATGACTGGTCGAAGTACATTGATAATGATTCACCAATTGATGTAATTTTGCTGGACATAAGGAAAGCTTTTGACTGTTTTACATATACATGTATATATAAATTTGATGATGAAACTAAAATCACTAGGAGTTGCTGGAAATGTATTATATTGGATAGGAAACTTTTTAACCCTTCCCCTCATATGCTTTCTGACGCCTCTGCTGTTCACTACTTTTAGTCATAGGATATCCATTCAATTATAGAGATTTTCCATATTTTGACAAAATATACATGTTCAAAGTCGTCTGCTGCAGAATTGTCGTATGAGGGAAAGGGTTAAAAGACGACAAACAGAGAGGACAATTTAAAACATTCTATAGATGATAGATACCTATCAGATAACTTAACTGTACTGAAATATACTAAGTATATCAGCGAAACCACACATTTGACATTCGTATCATCACCGGAATTCAGTTCATATTGTTTGACAAGAAGATTGATATAGAAGACTAGTCAAATACTAATAGGAGTAAGGTTACTAAGGTAAATATCCAGGAAATATAATCTCTGGTAAATACTGAGGAAACACGATCTCTGGTAAATACTGAGGAAACACGATCTCTGGTAAATACCAAGGAAACACGGTCTCTGGTAAATGCCCATGAAACACGATCTCTCACCAGGTAAATACTGAGGAAACAGGATGTCTGGTAAATACCAAGGAAACAGGATCTCTGGTAAATACTGAGGACACAGGATCTCTCACCAGGTAAATACAGAGGAAACAGGATCTCTGGTAAATACCCAGGAAACAGGATCTCTGGTAAATACTGAGGACACAGGATCTCTCACCAGGTAAATACAGAGGAAACAGGATCTCTGGTAAATACCCAGAAAACAGGATCTCTGGTAAATACTGAGGACACAGGATCTCTGACCAGGTAAATACAGAGGAAACAGGATCTCTGGTAAATACCCAGGAAACAGGATCTCTGGTAAATACCCAGAAAACAGGATCTCTGGTAAATACTGAGGACACAGGATCTCTCACCAGGTAAATACAGAGGAAACAGGATCTCTGGTAAATACCCAGGAAACAGGATCTCTGGTAAATACTGAGGACACACGATCTCTCACCAGGTACATACAGAGGTAACAGGATCTCTGGTATTTAATCAAATTTTAATGCCCAGGAAACACGATCTCTGGTAAATACAGAGGAAACACGATCAAACTGGAATACTGTTGAATGCAGTTCTATGCAACAATATCTCTCAGACTCTTTGTTTCTTCTACTAGCCTTCTTCCCTCTTTCAGAATCTCTTTCTTTCCCTGTCTAGTATATTTCCCCCCTCTTTCAGAATCTCTTAAATTATTTTCCGGTCTCTGTTTCCCCCTCTTCTAAAATCTGTTTCTATCCATCTCTCTTTCTGAGTTTCTCACTACTGTCAATGCCTCTCTATACTCCTCCCTTATCAGAATATCTTTCTTCCTGTCTCTCTATTCCCCCTTCTCAGACTATATCAAGCTCCCCCCTACACACCCTCTCTCTATCTTTGTTTCTCGGGATGACAATCTGTCTGACACTTTCTGACCCTCAGTCCAAGTTTCTGTACTTGAATGTATGTTCTTTTAACCAAACAGGTTACCTTATTTGCAATTTTGAAATACATTACTTTTTAATGTATTTTTTTTAAAACCTCTATCTCATATTTCCTTTCTTTTCAAACAGTCTGGTGACCAGTGGTGGCTTGTCTACGTCCCTGTAAAGGATTTGGGTATCAAGGTTTTACATAAATGGCAAATAGATAGATAGCTTTTTTTATTGTTCGCATTTAGTCCTATTTATGTAACGCCGAAATATTGAGAGTGCACCATTTAGTCAGTAACTAACTATCTCCAAATTCATTTTGAACAACTGTGGCTTTTTTTTTTATTTATATACATCTAGCAGTCCAATCTTCAATAACATACTTAGATTGTTTACATATAAATCGTTTTTATCAATTCATACCTTTTAGTAATCTTTAAATTGTTTCAATGCAGTCAGAGCAGACTTTCTCGTACGTTAAGTAGACTTTGATCCATTTCCCTGATTTTGGTAACCTTTGAACCCTGGCATGAGATTTATATCAACTAGTACCGCACATACGTATAATCTACGCAGAATTCATCCGCTGACATGCCAAATAGTCCATACAAAAAATCACAAGAATGCATTGATTATATGATATTAATTAAAATTTATTGTAAATGCGGATGCACCGGAAATGATTGATTTGATCATTTTTAGTATTTTGACCTTGTTTGAACGTGAAAGTAGAGAAAGTGAAAAACCAGTTTCGTCCCAGTCCGATTTCGTCCAAAATGACGGTAACCATTTTCACTGGGTGAATTCTTACTTGCATAATACCTGACCTCCCCCTCCCCCATTTATTTGGATTATTGCGCGGTGCGAATCACCGCATCATGCATCGGGCTATATCACTTTACTTTGAATTATTACCAGTAGGGTGCAGACTGACAGTGACGGACCACAAACACGACAGAGACAAGCGTGCACCAGGCAAGACACTTTACTGGTGTCAGAAGTAAACTGTAATGCACCTGGAGAGTGCTGTGTGAGTTGCTGAGCTTGATGCCTGGCTCCCAAAGGTTAAGAGGTGTGAGGAGTCGGGATTTGGTGGCAATATATGATTTGCCGGATAGGTCAGTTAATTGGAGCGCGAAGCTAGTGTAATGGAGCTCGTGGGTTCGAGCCCCATGCATCGGTCGGAAATTTTCCCCTCTAATGTTACTCTACCAGCAAGCTTCTTGCATTTTCTTTTGTAATTACGTCCCTGTAAAGGATTTCCTTGACATGGTTTAACCAGCAAGAATAACGTCGCTATTTTATTTATTTCAATCAGGATCTGATTATAATGTTAAAGTATTAAACATTAGACATATATGGAATAATCTTAAACAAGAGCGCCGCAAATGTTTTTTTGTAAGTCGAAAACGGGACATTACTGAATAAATATTAAAGCCAGAGTTATGTGACTTGATATAAACATGCGTATCGTTCTTAGGAACAAGTGTACCAAGTTTCATTTGCAAATGTTAAACCGTTTTGTTTTTTAGTTATGAGGTAAAGTTAAAGTTTTGTGACAACGAAGACGACGACGTCGTACTTTTTGCTACCAATTCATGCTGATGTCTATGTATTTCTACAGGTTCAATTTTTTCACTCCGGGTTGAGTAGTTGTAACTTTAAAATTAAGTGTATAATTGGATCAATTTGATATATACATAACACATAGTGCCATGATGACCGCGAATGAACATACAACAAGCTTAAGGGTTTTGTAATATAAAAGTGCTTTTATATATGTTGTTGTTTTTATCATTTCCTCCTTCCATTTTGGAAAAGATCGTTTCGTAATTATCACCACAATTTGTGTGTGAAAACTGTTGTAAAGTTAAACTTACCTTCCTGACAAACGTCGACGGCCATATATAGAGGAGACCGGGTGTCCCGGGTTCATACCCCTATCCCAGTGGACAAAGCGGAGTGCCCCCTGGACAAGGCGGAGTGCCCCGTGGACAAAGCTTATTAGCTAGCCTACTGGTTTGTCACCAAGGGATCATGAATAAGTATCCTGTCTCCTTGATATAACTGAAATATGTTGAAATTTAAACAAAGAATCGGGCGCTAGTTAACATGTAAAATAAATGTTGTTTGAACAAAGTCCATGAGGCGCCGTTTTACTATTTATTCCTTATTTATTGATATCAGGAATTCGATTTTTTTATATCAGAAAATCATTTTTTAATATCAGAAAATGGATTTCTTGATATCAAGAAATAAAGAGTATTTTCTGATATCAAAAATTCATTTTTTGATATCAGGAATTCGAATTTTCGATATCAGAAAATGTTCATTATTTTCTGATATCAAGAAATTGATTTCCTGATATCAAAAAAAGATTTTCTGATTTTAAAAAATCGAATTCCTGATATCAATATAAATGGGCCACTCCATGAGAAAACCGTAGATAGTGACAACATTTTCGATTATGTGATTTTTACATTTTCATATAGTCCAAATTGTTTTGTTTTGTTTGATATATATATGTGGACTTCGTATGACGAATATTGACGCCGTAATGGATATCAAAAGAAGACATGTGTTACTAATTGTTGAAATGACGTCGATGTCATTTTCATAATCTATGCTCGACACTCAAACAAAATTAACAGCAACGTTATTTTTACTTTTCTCAAAATGGCTTGATTATGTTTTAAGCCTTTCAACGTATAACTTCACCTGTAAAGCAGTACTACTTCGAATGGTGGTGCATTTTAAAGCACAGCGTTTTGAACAAGATGTCAGGGTTGTGCTGAAATACGCACACATGTACATGTATGACATATTGTTGGAGTCTTATATGCTTTGCAACACGAAAACTATTTCTACGCATCTAGTTGATTATGTGAATGCCACCGGGTGCATCGATTGCTTACAAACTTGGGAACAAATCCGGAAAATAAATTATATCGAAGAAAAATGAATTGCATGAATTTAGATTTGGCTTTGCTGATAGTATCAGTTTAACGAGATCTTATTTCCGATTTACTAACACCTGTGTAGTTTGTGATTATATAGTGACCTCATAAAGATCTGAGATAAGTGTACCAGTTCCTGTCGGTTCACTACCAATTCTCAATTGACAATAGTCAAAGCCACTCTTTAGTACTCTTGGTTGTTTGGATAATACTACGAATACTACCGTTTCAGTTGACAGAGCTAGAAACTCTGTCTGGCTTGTATAACTGAATGCATTGTTGAATGACTTTTAACAAATAACCACTCACTTGCATCACAATCGAAGTATTCCCTGTTATAAAAGCATTTAAACAACGAGTTATTGATATTTCAATACAGAAATGGCACACAGCTATGTGTAACTCTGCAAAAGCGTAACTACTACAAAGATTTCAAATCATTATAGGACATGGAAAAATACCTGACGATTGAAATGCCTTATATATATCGACGAACATACATTTAAGGTCCTCTAACAACAGTTTAGCTATAGATAGAGGACGCCATGACAATATTGAGAAAATGTTTAGAGTTTGTACTTATTGTTTAGATAGAAATACTTACATTATTGAAGACGATTTACATTTTGTATTGATGTGTCCGTTATATGATAACTTAAGAAAACGTCACTTTCCACACAATGGAAATAATAATTTACCAACAAAACATCTGTTAAAGGATAATGCAATGTCAAAACAAAATTTTAATTCAAATCCTGGCTAGATATCTGACATTTGCATTTGAAGAGAGACTTATTTGAAAACAACTTCTAATAACTGATATTTAAGAATACTTCAAATGAACAAATCATTTAATAGAACATATTAAATTGCATTAATTAGGATGAAATAAGTGCATATATATGACACTTATATAATTCATAAAATATGCGACTTGGCAAATAACTATTTACATATCTATACGCTGGGATAACTAGATAACGACACAATCAATGCCAATTTCGTTTATATTTCATACTTAAGTTGGCTTTTAACATTTCTTTCAAACTTACTCTCATGAAGAATGTAAAACTGAATGGACAAGGGTAATCATGACCAGGCTGAACAAATGCATAAGCTTATCAGGATTTCATTAGTCGCAAATTCATGAAGATGATATTACCATATTTATATAATTATATAGCATAACTCTACTTTAATTTCCTACGTTATGTATCATATATCATTTTGTTTGGATGCAGAACAGATAACAACCGCCAGGCCGATCTTTCATTATGTCGGCATCATGCAAATAGTGTACACCACCGCTGCATGGCGGCATTACATTGTATTGAACAAATAAAAAATACCCAATATATTTACAGATAGTCTAGTTGCCTAAAATGAATAATGATTTGAATACTGCTAAGAATATTTCATAGTAATTATCTACATATTATCACCGTATGAACAGAAGAATTACAGCATACAGCATAGATAAACCTAACAACTGATCAAAATCCTTCATCAAACTGCGTTTTCCCCATGGTTTAAAAAAATATCTAGAATCATTGTAGCTTCTGGAGATCAGTAGACAACAACATGAATAGCGATTCCAAGATCCTTCTTGTCATCTTATACAAACCATTTTGATATAAGATCCATGATCTCAATCCATGTCAAAATCTAAATAGCCACTAAATTAGCAGTATTGTATATTTAGGTATCACATGACATTTGTTTTCGCAAGATGACTACTGTCACTGGTTAAACTATCACTTTATATTCAAACGTAAACTTCTCGGAAGCGTTGGTAACTAATTTTCCAATGGTTGAAATTAAGATCTGACTGAGATATGCGGGTTGATCTAGATCTACACTGGTTAAATATGCCACTAACGTTGTTTTTCTATCCGGTCATATAATTGAAAACCGAAACTGAAAATGTGTTAAATTAGCTTTTAATGCATTGATTGCACAGTATGTATTTTACCTTTATACATAATCCATGTACATGAATGTAAGTCTACGAAAATTGAAACCAAATTGTTTACGGCTTTCGAGAATGAAACACGCATCATAAACTGATTATATATATATATTATGTATCTTCTTTTATAAATGCAGATTGATATAGTACATGCAGAATGAAACAAACATATGTCCAGGTCAGCCTCCTGCAAGTGCAACACCCGTTGAGGAAATATTTCATAGTCAATCTCTCTTACAAATCACGTAAGCAATAACGTAATATAGTTTAGCTGTGTAACTTATAGATTGAGCTCTTTTCTACTGTCTAGAGTGTTTTCGACAAGTGTATATTACGATCTACCCGCACATTATACATCACACATGAGTTAGGTGTATACTGTTGGTCCGAAGGATTTGCAAGCTGATTCTTTAACGCTCGTAAATACATACATAATTGAATAATAATGACACAAAACAAAGTATTTTGTATCCTCAATTTCAAGCGATTCACACGGTTTTATTTCATAGACTTTTGTTTTTCTATGACTACAAGTTCAAAACTTTATTGAGGGCTATGTTTTATTCAATTTACTTTTCGCAGATGCAGATTAACGTTTTTCATACAGTCTTGTATAACACCAGTACAGCGTTAAACTATATTAAGTATTTATTTAAATTGAAAGGTAATGGCAATAAATAGGAATTTCACATAATCAAAAATAGAAGAAAAGAAGAATGAACGAAAATGCGTATACATTTTTAAATGGTAAAACACGTTTCAAATCTATCTCAGAAACATATTTAACTCTAAAGCATAAATGTACGTATCAATTAAAGAGGGAATTCACAAATCACGAAAAACTAAATAGTTAAAAAAATATTGATATACTCGTACATTATATATCTGTTTACTAATCTTACACCCTCGTGTTTATTAGACGTTTTGAATAATTAATACATTCTTCCAATAAATTGGGTAGATTAACCGGCTTGTAACAGTATGTCGCTCTACATTTCATCTGCCGATGAACATGATGTTAATAAACCAAATCAAACCCTGTGTATACATGTGAGTTTACTTCCGCGTACACACACAAATGACGTCAATCTTTGAGTGATGATTACGTCATTTCGTATGCGATGTCACTATCACCGGTTTTCTCATGGAGCGGCCCATATATATGGTCCACTCCATGAGAAAACCGGCGATAGTGACAGCATTTTCCATTTTGGGATTTTTACATCTTCATATAGTCCAACCTGTCTAGTTTTGTATGATATATATGTAGACTTCGTATGACGAATATTGACGCTGTAATAGACGTCAAAAATAGACGTCTGTTATTAATTGCTGAAATGACGTCGACGTCATTTTCATGATTTATGATCGACGCTCAAACAATTTCGTCATTTACAGCAAAGTTATTCTTAATTTTATCAAAATGGTTTGAGTACATTTTAAGTCATTCAACGTATAACTTCACCTGTAAAGCAGTACTATTTATTCTTTTTTTTTAAAAAACACTTTTTTTAGAAGTGCCACTTCTACTTAGACTGTTACAGATGATTCAAAACAGTATTTGAGTGACGGACTGTTTTGATTACCACATCAATTATTTGCTACTCTTTTTAAAATGATTACACTAAAATAATGATATTATTTCGTAATCACTGTTTTAATCTCATCTTGTGGTAAACGTTAATCATAGTAAGTCATTGACTGTGTCTGTTTTCAAAATAAAGCAAAATATAAACTAGTATACAATGATGCTTTCAGTGTTTTGATTAATATATAAGGCGTGACGAGCATGTGTGATCATCAACTGCTGTGTATGTGGGACACATATTTCACATAAATCCAAATCACAGCGTCTGAAGTGACATGATTATGTGGTAAATTTGTGGAGTTTTCTACAAAAAAAAAAAAGTACTGTTTGGAAACTAAAGCACATATACGTTGGTGTGGACACATTAACGCAAATTGATGGTGATTTGGCCAGAAAGTGTGTTTATATCTTGAGTAGATTAAATGTTTTATTTTCTCGCTCTCGGATACGATCGAATTTCAGGTGTTCAAATGAAAGATCAAAGGATCTTACGCTCAATTTTCTCACTTACGCATAAAAAATAGGTATAATTTTCAAACTATTTCTTACCTCTTTAATAACTCCAAGGTATTTCTCTTAATTCAAACAATTGTGCCATTCATTAAATCAGTTGAAGACTAAATCTCAAAATTGTGCCATTCATTTAAGGACAAGTTTAGACTTAAAGTGTGTCATTAATTTAATGCCAATTTTATGTTTAGCTGAAGACTTAATTGGTTGACTTTAAGATACAGGAATATTCTTTCTTATTTAATGAAACAAGTGACAATGGTAATTTACTTTTCAAATGGATTTGTTTTATTGGGCATAATGTTATGGGGATTTTTCTCCTTTTTTCAATACGAAATAGTCTTCAATGGTATAATTAAGATATAAATGATTTGTGTAATAGAATAATACCTATTAATGCATTTTGAATGGTGAATTATGTTTTTCTCCGTGTTTTATCTTTGCAGCAGTTAGAAGATTTTATACAGGAATAATTCATTAGTGCGATTATGGATCAAAAAATGATTTTTCCCGAAGGTAACGATACATATCATTCTGGTATTTTAATTGAATTCTTAACTCGTATTCGCCTTCGTTTAATTGAATAAATCACTAGTCATAAACATCCATTCACTGATTTTATGTACGGTCTGATAAACGTTTACTGTTATCTTCAACAAATCATATATACTGAAAGGATAAAGAAACGCAGGGTAACAATATATGCAACCATTTTTTAAATGCTTGGCCTAAAATTATGAAAACCGGTCAGTCGACTATTCTGGTCACTGTGCAATCAAACCAGTGCCTACAGTTACTCAACCGTGAAATGCACCGTGTCTCGTAGAGAAAGGGATAACATGCAATAAACACATACAGAATGGTGATGACAAGTTCGTCAAAACATCTTGTCATACCGCTATTCGTCTTGCCCAGCTGCGTAATCGCCACGTTACTGCTACTGAAACCGCTATTAATACGGGAGGCAATCATAATCACCACATTAACCCCAACACTGTGAGGACTCGATTGCAAGAGGTTGGTCTGCGAGCACGTCGTCCTTACCTTGGTCTGACAATCACTCGTGTACTACGCGCGCGTCGTATGGCCTGGCTTGCGGCACATGCTCCCAGACGATTTCCAATGAGGCAAGGGAGACGGGTCTTTTTTCACAGATGAGTCCCGGGTGTATACCGACGTCGTGGGGAACACTTCTCCGTTGATTGCGGTCTTGAGAGGGATGGGTTTGGGAAGGGATATCCCACGGAGTAAACTCACTGTTGATTGTGATAGCCGGGAATTAAATCACCGTAAGCTATAGGGATGAACACCGCCGCCCCGTTGTAGTTCCATTTGTGCAACAGCGTCAACTATCTTCCCAGCATGATAATGCCTGACCCCATGTTGCCAAAGTTTGTCAAGACTTTCTTGCAAACCATAACATTTACCCACTCGACTGGCCGCCGTATAGTCCAGATTTGTACCCAATCGAACATACGTGGGACGAACTTGACAGGAGCATAAGAGGCGGTGAGCGTATGAATACCACCTCTTCTCTCGAAAAACTGCATTGTTGGAAGTGTGGAACAATATCCCCATGACAAGGATTAATGCAATGACGAATTCCATGAACAGGGGTGTCAGTGCTGTGAAAGATACACGAGGGGGTCTGTTTGTGAGTCTGTCTGTCTGTCTGTCTGTTGGGGGGGGGGGGGAAGAGTACGAGATATGAATTATCGGTCAAAACTTTATGACATTTTTGGTAATTTATTGATTAAAGATGTTTTTTTTATACTCATATACAATATCGTATATAGCATCAAACACATCACTTTAAGTCACCTCAATTGTTTACCCTGCGTTTCTTTATCCTTTCAGTATATATTTTTCATCTCTTCGAGTCAAAATTGGAATTTCGATAGGATACGTTTATCACTTATTCCTGGAGCGATCATTTTATCGCACCTAATTTTTTTGCCAATAAAATTCAAGTTTGGAAACGAATGCTCTGTTTTGAGAGCTTAGTATGTACACACATTGATACAGATGTTGCAACAAAGTCATCATGTTTTCCATTTAAACAACATTTGGAAACAATATACCCTTTACTTGGAAGGCGCATGTGATTGGAAGATCTCTTTAAATTAAAGTATAATAATTGAGTAGAGTTGAGTACATTAGGGCTAATGTTTGCAAAAGACCGCACATTTTCTTATATTATTAATAAAAGTATTTTAATTTCTAGTATTCTGATATATAGAAGTATTCAACATGAAGGTTACAATTATACTCAAACACTGAGGAAATTTAAGAATTTATTTCACAAAATTCGAAGCAATGTAAATATTACCCTGGATTCTGTTTAAATACTATTACAAATAAACAGCACGAACATTGTTAACGCTTTGATATTAAACGTAATGTGATATTGCACTCATATCTTTCTCACGAGCTGACGAGGCCGGAACTATTTCCAAAGAGTTAGTTTACAAAGTGCTCCCGTCCAACCTTTGATAAGTTTAGAAGACAGCTAACAATGTTTGGTTCATCGTTTTTAGATGATACGCAGTGAAAAATCGATAGCCATACAAAAAAAACTAATCTGGCCTGTAAAAATTGATACGAGTAATTCAATGACATCGGTATTTGTAGACTTGCAGCATATTTTGCCATACGCTTATGTTTTTTTTTTATTGACGTTGACAATCGATATAAATAAGTCTATCTCAATTTCACAATCAAGGGGGATTTATAACTAGGATGAATAAGCAAATGTTTGTTTTAAGGATGTACTGAACTGAGAAGTTGAAATTAAAAAAAAAAAAAAAAAAGTTACATTGTTATTAAATCTTCTGTTTTTGTTGACAATTAAAACCTGTTTAGTCATTATACCTTTTTATAATTCTTAAAAATTTAAAACAAAGTGGTTTAAATTTGTTTTAGACAAAGGGCCTAATTTTTTCGTGAGCCTTCCAATTTTTCGTGAGCCGCTGTCCAGTAGCCATGTTTGATTAAGAAATATAACTGGGTAAAACGAACATATTAAAGTCCATATATATCAATTTTAATCTAGAACTTATTATAGTATCATATTGTTTTGAAAAAAAATAGAAAATATTGGAAAACTTTTATGACATTTGAAGATGTGTTTGAAAAATAAATAAATATTTATTCATATTTTAACATTTTTTAGCCATTCAGACAAGAAAAACTGAAAAAATTTGCCCAATGACATACACTTTTCTTTTTAAATTTTGATAAATGATAGTTATTGCAATAACCTGAAGAAGTTTCAGAAAAAGTTAAATATTATAAATATGTTTTTACCTTATTTCAAGGTTTTAAATTTGTCTATTCTTACACCTGACAAATATGGGTTCTCATTAGGGAAAAAAAGTGTCTATTTTTTAGGTTTAATTACAACGTATCACATGAACTTCCAGAGATATGGATAAAATAACTTCAGAATGAGATTTAAACCCCAAGAAGACAAATTATTAGCATATCATCTTTCAAATATTGGCAATTTGCGTGAAAACCTTTTTTTTTTCATGTGCTGAAATAGCAAAAAAATGCATATTATAGGGCTTTCATAAATTGATCTAGCAAAAAATAAAGCCCACTGCCCTACCTTTTTTATGTGTTTTTTTTATTTAACATACATCAAACTTTCAAAAAAACAATGTTACAATAAAAGTTAAATATTATGAAAAATCAACTTTTCAGTTCAGTACATCCTTAAAGGTATGTCTTCCTGATCTTTCTTTTTGTAATTCTCAGCTGCGAAGTTTTTAAACGCAAACAAAGAATATGTGTTTTCGCTTTACAGAACATACTGTGAGGTCAAACACTAATACCCACGAGTAAATACCAGAATAATATCAAAACACAATTTTGTGAATTTAATCTTCTGTAAGAAAAATCGTTTTACATCTTATGGTGACATTTTGTCAACGATTTATTTTCTACGACCATAACAACCATCGGATAAAGATAATTTTTGCGCAATAAATCGTAAATGTGTATTCAACAATGCAACCGTCAATTGTTTAAATGCGCGATGTGTTTAAAACACATAAAAAGGCATTCTATTAATAAACAAGATCAAAATATACAATAAAAAGGTTATTGCATGATTATAGGGAAACTATAATTTTCGGACTCGTTTCTTCGACGAAGTTCTTCTCTCGCAAGCTCGGTGAACTCAGCCGTAGGAACTCGTCCAACACAGTTATATAGATCATTGCATTTGTATGGGAAAGTATTAGTAGTACAGTTGTGGGGGCACCCCCCTTCTTAAAACAGGGAGCAAGCATTGATGCATAGCGGAGAGCAAGCATTGATGCGTAAGTTGACATGTATGTAACCAGTAACTATTGATGTTGTGATGTATGTAACCAGTAACTATTGATGTTGTGTTGTATGTAACCAGTAACTATTGATGTTGTGATGTATGTAACCAGTAACTATTGATGTTGTGTTGTATGTAACCAGTAACTATTGGTGTTGTGATGTATGTAACCAGTAACTATTGATGTTGTGGTGTATGTAACAAGTAACTATTGATGTTGTGATGTATGTAACCAGTAACTATTGATGTTGTGATGTATGTAACGAGTAAATATTGATGTTTTGATGTATGTAACCAGTAACTATTGATGTTGTGATGTATGTAACCAGTAACTATTGATGTTGTAATGTATGTAACCAGTAACTATTGATGTTGTGTTGTATGTAACCTGTAAATATTGATGGTGTGATGTATGTAACCAGTAAATATTGATGTTGTGATGTATGTAACTATTGATGGTGTGATGTATGTAACCAGTAAATATTGATGTTGTGATGTATGTAACCAGTAACTATTGATGTTGTGATGTATGTAACCAGTAAATATTGATGTTGTGATGTATGTAACCAGTAAATATTGATGTTGTGTTGTATGTAACCTGTAAATATTGATGGTGTGATGTTTGTAACCAGTAAATATTGATGTTGTGTTGTATGTAACCAGTAAATATTGATATTGTGAGGTATGTAACCAGTAAATATTGGTGTTTTGATGTATGTAACCAGTAACTATTGATGTTGTGATGTATGTAACCAGTAACTATTGATGTTTTGATGTATGTAACCAGTAACTATTGATGTTGTGATGTATGTAACCAGTAACTATTGATGTTGTGATGTATGTAACCAGTAACTATTGATGTTGTGATGTATGTAACCAGTAACTATTGATGTTGTGATGTATGTAACCAGTAAATATTGGTGTTGTGATGTATGTAACCAGTAACTATTGATGTTGTGATGTATGTAACCAGTAACTATTGATGTTGTGATGTATGTAACCAGTAACTATTGGTGTTGTGATGTATGTAACAAGTAACTATTGATGTTGTGATGTATGTAACCAGTAACTATTGATGTTGTGATGTATGTAACCAGTAACTATTGATGTTGTGATGCATGTAACCAGTAACTATTGATGTTGTGATGCATGTAACCAGTAACTATTGATGTTGTGATGTATGTAACCAGTAACTATTGATGTTGTGATGTATGTAACCAGTAACTATTGATGTTGTGATGTATGTAACCAGTAACTATTGATGTTGTGATGTATGTAACCAGTAACTATTGATGTTGTGATGTATGTAACCAGTAACTATTGATGTTGTGATGTATGTAACCAGTAAATATTGATGTTGTGATGTATGTGACCAGTAACTATTGGTGTTGTGATGTATGTAACCAGTAACTATTGATGTTGTGATGTGTGTAACCAGTAACTATTGATGTTGTGATGTATGTAACCAGTAACTATTGATGTTGTGATGTATGTAACCAGTAAATATTGGTGTTGTGATGTATGTAACCAGTAACTATTGGTGTTGTGATGTATGTAACCAGTAACTATTGATGTGGTGATGTATGTAACCAGTAACTATTGATGTTGTGATGTATGTAACCAGTAACTATTGATGTTGTGATGTATGCAACCAGTAACTATTGATGTTGTGATGTATGTAACCAGTAACTATTGATGTTTTTGACAATCCAAGTTTGTATTATTTGTCAGATTTAAGTAAATAAAATAGTAATTCTGTTATATGTCGATCTGTGGTGCGGGAAAACGTTAATATTGGAGTCCGAGTCGGAGAGGATAGCATTAGGGCATTGGGGGCTGGGAGGAGAGCCTCAGAGGCAGGGTGGAGGGCCTCAGAGACTGAGATTGACAGCCGCGTATATTAGTTAAGTGTCGGTGTAGCAAATTACATGGGGAAGGAATGTAAATAGTAGATATACTGATATAAACCTCTTTTTGGATGGAACAAATTATGTAGGCATTGTTTTCTATTTATATATTTATTATTTTTAAAACATAAGTATAACGATATAATACAAAAGTTCCATCTCATGTGAGATAGTAAGCAGTTACTTAACATCACTCTAGGCTATTTGTTATGGGTCTAATAATCACTATTTTAACGACTTTCAAATCGACGTCCAAAAATGCTTATTTTAGGCTGGTTCATTTTCCTTTCTAGTTCGCTTTCAACCCATCGTTCTACCCGCTGCACCGGTCCTTCTCCTTCTTTCTGCAACATATCCCCACCGCCTTCTTGTCTTATTGATAATGGTTGCGAAACCTCAGGAGGTTCGTATTTCTTTAGAATCGTATCAAACAGATACTTTCTCTTGAGTAGCGTATTTCCAGGCCTCAGTACTATCATAGTCATCGAGCAACTTCAGGTATGATGCCGTTTTTTCAATCTTCTTATAAATATAGTCTTTTTGAAGAGCGTTGGTCCACAAGATGGTGTCAGTAAAAACTTTTACCATCGTCTTCCTATATCGGTTTTTTAATTCGAGAAACGCACGTTTTCTAGCAACATCCAACGTCAGACCCCCAGTTTCTATATATATTTTAACTTTCTCTTCGTATTCCGGCTGCCACTGTTTAAAAGTTACTTATAAAGTTCTCCCAGGGGTCCTCATAATCGTCCTCGGAGGAGTCCGAGGTATCACCTTTATCGCTGTCATTGATAGATTCGTTTCCACCTTCATCATCTGAGCAGGGACACTATATTATAGTGTCCCTGATCTTAGGTTATCATATCGTCACTGTTTTCCCCGATGCATTTCCGCCTTCATCATCCAAGGTTATCATATCGTCACTGTCATCCCCCGATTCATTTCCGCCTTCATCTTCGGAGGTTTTAGAAATGTCCGATGGACTCAAATCGGCATGCATTGTTCTTTTATGTCGCAACATGTTATCTCGTCTATTGAATGTCTTTTCACAAATGTTGCATGCGAACATGTTCGTATCTCAAGCGAGAATGAGCAATTAGGAGTGAGGAGGTTTCAATTTATTGCCAAAGTAAAAGCTTTCCCCCTCTCTGTTTATCAAAACCAGCCAAATTGTTAACTAAATGCGTCTTTGGTTCCCGCCTTCCACCCTCTCCTCCCTCGAAGACGAGTATGAGGACCCCTTAGAGAAAGTTCAAATGAATAGTCTTAATTTTTTAGAAAGCTTGACTATGCGTCTGCAATAGCATTTACAAATATTTATATTTGTTATGTAAGTAAGCTTGTCTCTTTTTTTTTCAAATCTTTCTAAAGTTTGTCTAAGTGAAAGCATTTCCTCTTTTAAAATAAAAAAAATGCTTAGAGATCTATTATATTCCAAAGAATGCACAATATCACTTAAGCATATAATGAACCAGTGTAGTTTGAACAAATGCTTGTAACTGAGACAGACATGCATTTCACTTCTGTTTTATATATAAATTTATGGATTTAATCTTTAACATGTGATCACATGCAATCAGTGTCATATGTCATTAATTTTTTTTTTTTTGAATTTTCTCATCTAATTAAGAAATAATTGGATTCAAGTGCTATATTGTTCATAATGAGCAACTCATTAAAGATTAATTTGTTGCTTATTATGAGCAATATCTTCTTTTGTTATACTGTTCAAAAATCATCTGCTGTGTGTCACAAGCAGTCTGACCAAAAGAGAAATTGATATCATGATCAATTTCATCTTTGATCACAATGTTTTCAAAAGTGGACTGTTGTAGATTTGATATAAGTTGAAAAGGAGGTGATAGAAAATGTATATATTGTTTTATATATTTCATTTGCTGGGACGCATATACATAAAACATGTTTTATCATTCCATTACAATGTTTTGTTTCTTTTATTTTCAAATTCATGTGGTTGTAAAGGTTTAATTAATGTTCTCAAAACCCTATTGGTTGTAAACAGTGTGATCTTCTTTGATCACACTGTTTTCAAAAGTGGATGGATGTAGATTCTTTTTTTTCTTTTTTTTTTTCCCCTCTTTTGTTTTGATTTCATTTTTGTTGCAATGTTCTTAAAAACCTATCGGTTGTGAACAGTGTGATCTCCTTTGATCGCACTGTTTTCAAAAGTAAGTGGATGCAGATTTGTTGTGTGTGAGAAAGGGCTAACTAAAATAAACGGGTTTTATGGTGCTAGAAAATGTATATATTTGTACGTTTTTAATTTGTTGGGACGCATGTACATAAAACATTTCATCTTATTTCATTCGAATGCATGAAATAATATGAAATGTGGAGCACTTAAATGTGCAGTTTAATGAAATATATGTGTCATTATTTATCATTCCACTACAATGTTCTCAAAAACTTGTCGATTGTGAACAGTGCGATCTCCTTTGATCGCACTGTTTTCAAACGTAAGTGGATGCAGATTTGTTGTGTGTGAGGAAGGGCTAACCAAAATAAACGGGTTTTATGGTGCTAGAAAATGTATATATTTGTACGTTTTTAATTTGTTGGGACGCATATACATAAAACATTTCATCTTATTTCATTCAAATGCATGAAATAATATGAAATATGGAGTGCTTAAATGTGCAGTTTAATGAAATATATGTGTCATTATTTATCATTCCACTACAATGTTCTCTAAAACCTATCTTTGCAAAACAATGTGATCAAGGGACAATTTCTCCATTAATCATAATGTTTTCAAAAGTAAGTAGATGCATCTTTGTTGTGTGTGAGAAAGGGCTAACCAAGATAAACGGGTTTTATGGTGCTAGAAAATGTATATATTTTTATGTATTTAATTTGTTGGGACGCATATACATAAAACATGTTTTATCATTCCATTACAATGCTCTCAAAAACCTACTTTGCAAAATAATGTGATCAAGAGACAATCTCTCCATTGATCACAATGATTTCAAAGTAGGTTTTTGAGAGCATTGTAAAGAAAAAAATACATATATTTTGATATATCTAAATTTGTTGGGATATTTGATATTTAAAAAAAAATAGACAAGGTCTTTTATAATGTTACAAAACATGATGTTATTTTTAGTTAGAACTATAGTTTACTAAAACTGTTTGAATAATGTATTGGTGAATTGTTTGGAAACATAATTTAGCGTGTTTTTTAAATTTGTATAAAAGAGGAAGCAGATCAACTAGGTCAAATTTTGTTCAACTGTGCCGATGTTGCATAACAGATTAGTATCTGTGGATATCTACTGAAATGGATAGATAGCTTGCAGCTATATCTTATAAATGTCACAACTTAATTAGAACAAACATTTATTGTTTACATTGCGATTATTACGACGATAAACACTATTTAAATTAGTGTCAACTTACGCATCAATGCTTGCTCTCCGCTATGCACCAATGCTTGCTCCCTATTGAAGAAGGGGGGGGGGGGGGGGGGGGGGATTGCCCCCAAACACCACTACTAGTATTGTGTTAGACTAGTTCCTCGTCCCGATCCGAAACCATGTATTGTATATGTTTAATGATGTAAATATGGGAAATAAAATATGTTTTAACTAGCAGAAAGTTCAATGGGCTAAGAAACAAAATTGGCAAAGAAAACAGATACTCTATGATCAACTGTTTTACTACATATACGAGTTTATGAAACAGCAAGCATACCTTGTAGGCAGGAAAACACCATATTCAACGAACATGCTTGAATCAGATTTGGTTCGGCGGAGGAATCTATTCAAGCAAAACAAGTTATTTAATCATACAAATAGACCTTTACAAACGGCCTAAATGAGGCCATACTAGCACGTGGTTTGATTTGTTTCTGTGTATGGTGTTTTACGCCATGTTCATCAATGTTTAGCGTCACTGGCTGAAAGCTCGTAGAGCATACACTATGGTAAATCGTCCGTTGTATATCAACCATGGTTCCTCTGTAACCACTGAGCCAATTGGAATGAACCTTCATAGGATGAACCACACACTGCTCCCTTCTAAATTCCTTTAATTTATGGATCCATGCAACCTTCAGGTAACGATGCAGTGGAAAGAATACGCTTAAAAAATCCTCTCCTCCGGAACTTGATGGCCATATTTCAATTATGTTGTAGAAATATAGCTTGGGTGACCCTCTATCAGATTATATCAAGCTATGTGGATTGGTTAAAAACATGGCCGCCTGGGGCTGGGGCTGTTTTTCCTCATATGGCTAAAGTCAAACTTTAAAAAAATCTTCTACCCCTAAAATATCTTGCAGATTATATAAGTATTCCTTATGTGACCCTTTATAAAACTCCCTCAAGTTATGTTTATTGCGCTAAAAGTATGGCCATCAGGGGAGGGACTGTTTCCCTTATATAATAATAGTGAAACTTTTAGAAATCTTCTCTTTCGAAAGTATCTGGCCAATTTTCAAATAATTTTCACTAAGGGGCGGGGCTGTCATCCCATTATTGACTCGAGAAAATCTCGAGTCAGTTGTAATGCTAACCCCACACTCATGAGGGCTGTTACTACCTAAGTCTTTTATAAGAGCCCGAGATCTCCCGTATCGGAGACGAACTAATTGCGTAAGAAAAGCAACAGAATTTCTCTGCATTGGGCAATGTTTGAAAACGTTTTATTTTCCGTATCGTACGACAGACTTTTATAAAAACTTAAACTGGGTTGCAACAGGTGTTGATTCTTCTAAAATAGGCTCAGATCACTTGAACGACATTGTTACGTCAATGCTCATTTGGATTAGTTGGTTTGTTGCTTATCGTTTTGAAATTTATAACATAGCGTAAAGGGTGATGTTCCGAAAGATACCAATTTCTTAATCCGACTGGACGAACACGCACCTCTTCTCTTTACAGATGATAGAAAGGCAATGACGAATTTCTGGTCTGAACAGTCTAAGGATGTCCTTAGAAGTAATGATGCTTGATACAAATGCAGCAGAATTAAGCAAACAAGAGCTTCCAGAGATATTATCATATCTGCCCAGCTGGCAAAACAAAGATGTGGTGGAACTTGGGGCGGGAATCGGGTATGTTATTTTTTGTCTTCAGTCTTTCTTGCTCAGTTAATCTGTTACTTGTAAGTCTCTATCAAATTGAAATATGCTGCAGCAGTTCTCGATTTGTGTTATCTCAATCATTGTCAACAATTTAATTTACTGTGGTATTTTAAGAAAGGTTACTCGGCTTTGTTTCACACAAACGGAACGATAAAGCTACACAATACAATACAATACAATACAAAATATTTTATTTGCAATCATGTACAAGCAGGACAAATAACAAAATACAGAGAATATAATGTGATGATGTAGTTTCAATAAGTCAGATAGTGTTGTGAAGGTTTGTTATTAAATGATCTAAAAATCCATATGGATAGCACAATGTGTATGGTACAGGCTAGCTATGATAACTATTAAACTATGTTGAATTATATTAATTGTGTATAGAGATTGTTAGTATATAAGAACAGAATGTATTGTTAATTATTTGTGATAGTTTCATTTCTTCTTTTATTAGCATAATAGATGAATTTAGCAATATTAAAGGTTTCTTTTTTATTTGAAGAAGACATAAGAGTTGTAAATTTGTATATTGTTGGCCACTTGCAGAAATACGGTTTTAAGAATTTTGAACGCAAAATATAGAGAAAGGGGCATACGAGAAGGAAGTGGTATTCACTTTCAACTACATTTTGATTACATAACTTACATGTTCTTTCCGATCTTTGGATATTACGATGCCTTCCTTTTTCTATTTCTAAATTATGAGATGATGTTCGAAATTTGCATAATGCTATTCTTAATTTTCTATCATGTATATTATTTAAGTAATCCTCTTGATTGAATGAATGTTTGAATAATCTGTAATAGGACAGACGCTCAGAATTGTTAATGTTTGAATACCAAGATTGGTAGTATTGATCAAATATGCGTTGTTTTAATGAACAAAATGTTATTAATTCACTGTTTTGTTGTATCCACAAGTTATTATGTCCTAATGATTGCAAAAGAATTTTAACATGATGGGCCCAATTAAGTCCTGTATAAGTAATATTGTTATTAGCATCATTTTTAAGCATATTGTATACAATTTTAGTGATATTATTTTCTGGTAATTTTAGTATTTTAAAACAATAGCGGATCATGTTACATTGTCTTATAATTCTTAAAGGTACTCTTCCAAGTTCTCCATATATACTTGATAAATTGGTTGATTTTCTAACACATAGAATGCGTCTACAAAATTTGTTGTGTATACCTTCTACATCTGTGCTTCAATGCCATGCGTGTTAGTGCATACTTCGTTCGTCTTAGTTCCTGATTGTGAACTCGTAAGGAAGACATATGGGATGAGACATGCATGTAAGATGTAAGAACGAAGACAAATGAGCATGTAATGTTTATAAATAAGAATGTCATAAAGACCCATAGAGTTTGAGCATGTAATGTTTATAAATGAGAATGTCATCAAGACACATGAGCATGTAATGTTTATAAATAAGAATGTCATCAAGACACATGAGCATGTAATGTTTATAAATAAGAATATCATGAAGACACATAGAGTTTTGGCGGATATTCCCTTCCATAATTAACCGGCAGTAACAGTATTATTATATATCGCTCTTCATTTCATCCCTCGATGAACATGATGTTTATAAACCAAATCAAACTCTGTGTAAACATGTCATTTTACTTCAATGTCACTCACACACAAATGACGTCAAACTTTGAGTGATGATTACGTCATTTCTTATGCTATGATAATGTCACTATCACCGGTTTTCTTATGGAGCGGCCCATATATATATTTATTTTAGCAAAAAATATGTACAATCCATCAGCATACATGTATGAATGCATTTGACAATTTAACAATTTCCGGACGAATTATATAGGGGACATAATTAACCCTCACCCTGATACAGACGACATAAGACGCCATTGCAACGGACTAATTTTGAAAAACTAGGCGGGAAATGGAAAAAATGCTCATAATGAGTAATGTCTCCTTTTGCGGCAATGTTTTGTCCTCTATTCAATAATTCAACTTTCATAAATAAAAGATTGCTATATTTGTGTTCTGCTGCAGATTTACTGAATGTGGAAAGGGTCAAGAGACTAAATTCCATATACATTTTGTGAGTGATTAAAGATTGATTGATTGATTGGGGTTTAAACATTAACGCCGTTTTCAATAATTGTTCAGTCATATATCGACAGCCAGTTCACCTTCTCACTCTATTCGTAGCTTTCTTATACCAGTACTCAACACAACATACTTTCCAAGCAAATAGCTGCTAATCCCCATAGTCTGTAAGCCCATTGGTGAAAGACGAATGACGCATGACACAATGACTTTTCTCAAACGTCGGAGAGAATGTTGGCCGAGCTGGGATTCAAACTAACAACCCCTGGCTTGACAGCCCGCGTCGCTATCGACTGAGCTACCATGATGAAATTGAATGAGAATATATGCACACTGAAAATCAAAGAATACATGTAATAAATAAAACAAAATGTATAATGGAATTAAAACCTAGAAACCTACCACAAACCATGGAGAAATATATATTTCAGAAAATCTTTCAAAATGAAGTAACAGAAATTCAACAGAAATTCTACATAGCTTTTCTAATATGAAAGCAGTGTAGAAAACATTGATAGCAAATGAGAATTTCCAGGATTATTGAAAACAAATTTATTCAGAGTTCTCAAAAGTATAAGAGACACTTCAAAATAGTGTATGAAAGCAATATTGACATTTTACAGAGTTTCTAAGTACAGTTGTATGAATCTTCACCATTGTTTTTTCCTGGGCCATCATACTTGATACAGTGCACACTTCTGCTGCTTATTGGGAACCACGTGACCCTGAAATAATTAAATTGACAGTATGAGTTTTATACATGAAAAACTGTAGGAAATAAGCTTATTAATTGCACATAAGAAAGTTAATAAATATATTTCACTTGTCAATACTCAGACTACATAGAAGTGTCACTATATCACGACAGGAAAGACACAAAACATTTGCAAATGTCTCTGGTTACACCAGAAACATCCCTGGTAAGATCAAAGTAAAATGCTGTAAGTAAATGTCTGAGCTTGGCATAGCAAAGGTCACATTTTGTTCTCTACTAGACTCTACGTCCTACGTCCTTGTAAATTTAACCTTCGACATTTTAGGATCAGAATTTTGTTCTCAGTAGTAAATAGTATAGCCCCATTGAACTAAAATTATCAATAACAATGTACTAAAGACAAGGAAGAACAGCAGTGAAAAATTAAGCCGATTACATTTTCAGTTTCACAATACGAAGCGTTCAACCTCAGATTTTATGAATCAGCAGGCGATACAAAATATTTTAATCGTGTACATTACCGTGAACACTGTCCGTATGAACTATTTGTCATCATTAAACATCAATCGTTGATGTCTGTGTAGACTTCGTATCGAAATTTGAGGCATGTTTACGTTTTCGAGGTGATTGCAGACAGCTTTTATTGTTTTTGTCGCAAAACCGGAAGCTGATATTTAGACTGGCTCGCAGTTATACTTACGACTTTTAAAATCTTAGCTGCGACTTTGAAGTTACGACCTCGTTGATAAAACGGTCTTAAGACCGATCGTTACTTCAAAACTTACGTCAGGTCGTAGCTAAGATCCGACTTTTTTGATAAAACGGGCCCCAGAGCTCCATACTTTCACCTCTTTCAGACAACACATTCTGCTTTAACACTATACAATGTACTTTCATTGCTTTGCAGAGAAATTAAGCGAATGGAATATTGCATTGTGTTTTGCGTCATTTTTTACAGTTGTGACCTGGTTTTCTCTAACTGGTTAATGATGTATCTTAACAGACGATGAGATTAAAAGTCTGGTCCTGAAAGAGCTGACTTGGTTACGGGAAGGTGGTTATTTGTTTGCTAGGGAGTCATGCGTCCAACCATCAGGTATAAAATGTGCATATATATCGTAAGTCCGTCTAGTGTTCTATTAATATTTGTATCAGCTAAGGCTGCTTAGGCATATGTTAAATATATAGAAAATGGTTTTATATACGACCGAGAGTGTAACAGAACATTATTAAACATTAATAATTTTGTACTCTGAATATAATAATCATATGATCGTATTATGCACCAAAATTAATCACTATATAAATTGTACTTACGGAAAACCCTTATAATTACAGTCGATTATCGAAAAAGAAATTGTTTGTGAACATGCGTTTTTTTTTCTATTCTTGACGCTGCATGAAACGACCTATATGCCAACCCACATGCGTTTGAAAATGTATGATCCCTCGCCATACAATTTGCGCTATGTTCGGACGGTCTAAAGAAGCAATGGAAATATGTTAAAGATTGAAATTTCGTTATTATTTGCAAAAGAAACACAATAAATTGACAAAATTTACTTAAGGGATACCATTTGTCAAACTATACGTACCGCGGCGTTTCTAATTTCGACTAGACATTGAGACTTCGTACAACGACTCAAATTAGCATGCATTACTAAATAGTTGTCAAATCATGAACTCCTAATTTAATTGCAAAGTAATTAAGGATCTACACTCGCTATTTGCAGCATACTTGAAATGACAATGGTCGCATTAACTTAGTTGAAGACAATTATTTCAGTGATTATAGTTTCCGTTTTCTGAGTTCTAACCAAAACCATGTGCAATTAGACTTGTTTATTAATTACAGGAATCAAATAACATTTTTTTTATCTTCAGGAAATAAACGGGTTGGCGAAAATCCAACAAAATATCGAGAATCTGCATTATACCTTGAGATTTTAACATCTGCAAATATTTGCCCTGACATAGATGGAGAAGAATTTGGATTCGAACTTGTTATGTCACGCCCAGTTTCCACTTACATCAAGGTAGTATACTACTGTTGTGTATTTCAGATCTAACCCACACACATTGTGCTGGGGCCTGTGCAAGTGTGGGTTATGAAATGAAACGGTTATAATTAACGCCAAATCCGCCTCTCCGCCACTTCGAAATGATTATATCTGAAGAATTAATAACTTGCTAATATTATTTAAGTTCAACAAGAACTGTAGTTTTAATAGCAAGAAAGAAACTTCCCAGCTGGCTTAAGTCATCACGATTATTCTAAAAAACTGGCTGCCTGAGCAACAAAAGTCTTGCTCTGCTTCAACTCTCCTTTTCTGAAACTCTTAATTTGATGGAGAAAACAAATCACTTGTGTCATGATTTGTAAATTGATGGACAATAACGTTTTCATTTTCAAGAGATATGTAGTTTCTAATTTCTTATTCAAATAGTTGAAGGACAACAAGAATCAACAAATATGGTTACTAAAAAAAGTCCCAACGCTGCTCCCAAAACCAAAGAGACATTCAAGTGATGCTCCGATATAAGTGTTATTATAGCAAGTGTATGATGTAATGTATTGATAGCTTTATTCAGACTCCTCCGAGCACACGAATGTTAACACTGTACTATTGTGATATGCGCATGCGTAGTAGAATGGTAATAAATGAAGGAAGCATCTTAAATGGTTGTTGATGTTTTATTATGGTTAAAAACAGATCAATCCTTCTCAAAGACACTACATATATGGGCAACCACGCTAAAAGAACAAAATGGATAGTTCATTTACTTTTTTGAAATCCTTTGAGTTGCGAGCATTGCAGATCCCGATAAAGCTACGTGGATGGATCTTTAAAAACAGGGACTCTTCTCCACCTTTCTCACATTGGAGATAAACAAGTTTTACATATATATGAATAGACGCAGTTACTACATTGGTTTCCTTATACAAATACAATAAATGGACGATATTTGATAAGAGACCATATCGCCCGTTGCGTGAATTTATCTAGACAAACTTCGATGAAGAAATGTGGACAAGGTTGTCAGATTATTTTAATTGAATATCAGATATATGTTTTCAGGTTTCACACTATTTAATATTATTCCATAAGATACTGACCTTAATGTCGAAAGTAACTATGAGCCCATTCTTGCAATACTATCAAGGATACAGCTCGATATATTATTAAGTTTGGCGATATTTCATTTAATAGTTGATATGTGTCTTTCGTCTTATCTGCAATTATGTTCGTATGTTAATATCGCACCATTGTCTAACAGTAGAAACTCTAATCAATGTTGGAATGTTTGACTTGTGACACCTAACAGTGTTCGACTGACCATCTGTCGTTCTTGACATTTCTTAAGGACGAAAACTGTGACTAGAACTGTGTTTTTGAATAAAGTGATCTGATCGGACGTCGTATAAATTGATAAACTACCCTGCAATTTTAAATTTTGAAAACGACGTTTAACACAGGGTCCAAACACATCGCTTAATTAAACAGCCGAACATTGATGGTTCTCACTGTTTCATTATTGTTAAAAATAAGAAACATTGCTTATTTTCGCAAAAACATTAAATAGGGTGTATTAATTTAGGATTAGATCTTTCGAAGAATGCATTTGAGATGACATAAGCGTGTTAACATGTAAAGCTTCTTTCGCCAAAGTGAGACGAATTCAGTTTACTACAGACACTATAGTCAACCTCTATCAAGTTTATATAGAACATCCATCGTTTTTTTCAAAACGATGTTCGATTCTAATGGATGTCAACTATTATAAGCCTACGACCTTATCAGAAAGTGCTTTAAAAATAGCCCATCAACTCTGATACATATTTCAAAATAGTAAGTCAAGCCTTCTTTAAATATATTACGTCCTGTTTATGATCTTATCAGATACTGATTTGAAAATACATATACTAAGTTCAACCTATGGCTTTTTAAGATACGGTTTTTAAAATAAACCATCAATACGCTAACCTTGCCGGATACTGCTTTGAACAATGTGCGTTCAGTATATGACCTTGTGAGATACTGCTGTCAAAGTACAATGTCCAGTCTTTGACCATAATAGATACTGCTTTGAACATAGTACGTCTAGTCTAGTGTATACCTGCTCAGACTTACAGCCTTTTGATATAAACATAAAACAACTACATAATTATGTACAACATCTTTTCCACCATGTGTATTTTTTCATATAAGTATTTAAACACAGATATAAGACAACATTTGATTTACCATCTGTGAAACAATATGTTCGTTAGGATGATTGGGAAGCACTTCTTCAGCAATCGTCATGTCCTTATTGTCCAAATACACCACTTTATCGTACACACCCTTGAACGATTCTAGCGTAATAACTCTGTATACATAGCCATAATAATCGCTTACCTGGGTAAAGTCACGGAAAGTATGACCCCCTTTAATTAATATTTTAGCATCTTTGTTTATCTTTAAAACAGTTTTGACGCTTTGACTAATGCGGGTCATGCGATCTTTAAACACATTATGGTGATATGCCGATAGGTGACATAATAAATGAATGACAAATACAACGTTCTTCTTACTTGCGAACGTAAGCATGTTTTCTGCAATAGAATGTATATTATGTCTGGTTTTGTCAATGTTTCCAGGAAGTGAATGCGCGATCCATTCTATGGTGAGATTCAAGGATGGACAGTACGCAGCGCTGTCCTTGTGCCATTTCTCTTGAGTCCATTCTTCGCTCGTCAGATTACAGTGAAATCGTTTCCGTAAATCCTGGAACCATTGTCTGATTGTAGAATCACCATACAACAGTAAATGCTTGTTCCGTAGACACTGTGAGAATCTTTCGATAGGGGGCATCTCACAATGATCTGTGTACCATATACCGCGCATAAAATGTCCGATTGGTGATGCCTGGAACCACAGCTGTGTTCGATTATACGAAAAACAAGGAGGTTTTCTCAAAACATCGGTTGTTTTAGTGTCTTTTTCTGGAAAACAAATGAAATTCGTATTCATAAATAAGTTGTATATTTTCCAAACAGTTTATTAATAAACTCAAAAGTACTCAAAAACAAAATATCTATTTATAAAAAAAGCCGTATGAAGTCTTATTGAAATAAATGAGTTCGACCTAGCTTAAGAACCTCACATATTCCACATTTACATTTGATATGAACGCTGCTGCTTAATTACTTACGTAATAATGTGTATGAGAAGTACATGGATACAATATGAGCGGTGAAAACCAGCCTTAACGTAATCAATACAAGTGTGGAAAACGGCCTGGCTGTGTATTTATGTTATGGATCCTTATGGAGAAGTTCTTGTGGAAAAATCTAACATTACATTATCCGGTCAAGCGTGCCCTTTGGATATTGCGTAGCAAACGGCAATAGAGACAATCTTTTTGAGGACAATACCGGCTAAACAGTTTGTTTCATTATCAATGTATTGATTCAAAACAACAACTTATATTGTACCTCTGTAGAGCTTGCGATAATCAATTGTATATTTTCTAATGTACTGTATAAACGATATCAATATATAATAGGAGGATGTGTTTGTTTTGTTGGATTTTTATACCGTTTCAACATTAGTTCAGTTATATTACGGCGACAGTTCACTTATTCACGATGGCTGATTTAGATATACACTGCACTGGCCCCAAAAGGCCTAACGGTTGGTTTCGAAGAGCGCCTCCCATATGTGTTTGAATTTTCACAATATATCACAATTAAATATTATACCTAAGGCACATTTGCCTGAATAATGCTCAATGTGACAGGATTCATGTTTACCAAAAACCGCCTGCAACTGACCTTAGAAACGTTGGACATAAGTAGGATTGTATCCTTCCTAAAATACAATTATGTTTGTTTGTTGGCATCTAAGTGTACGCAGATTTCAACTGTTTTCAGTTATATCACGGCGTATCCTTGGTTAGTTACCAGTTATAATCGTCCTATCCTCGGTATACATCCTTTTACGCAAGTTTGATATTAATAGCCTGGGTACCGAGGATGAACTCATAATGTATCCTTACACCACCGGGTCATTAGTAATACTTACCCCCCTCCCCCCCCCCCCAACCCCCAAACAAAAACTTGAGTGCAAAATAGGGAAATTTTTTATAATATTTGGTATGAACCGAAAGGGGATCGAATCCGCGACGTCTCTTATCCGAAACCGACGCTCTACAACTACAACTACACCAGGGAGTCGGTTCCTTACGCTTGTTAAAGTAATTGATGCGCTGATAAGCATATAGTCGAAATTGCAGCACAATTACATGCTTTTCTTAAAACTGAATCGATCACAAGTGCAGACTTTAATCGAAACCTCATAACTAAGGATTCATATTAGGCTAAATAAGCCTATCTGTTTCGTTGTGGTTTGTAAATATATTCATAAATCATAAGCAGCCATTAGCATGGTATCTAAATTAAAGCATGGAATTTAATCAACAATTTATTAGTGGGGGGTGGGGGTGGGGGGGGTTTGTTTTACCATTTACAATTTAGCTGCCTGGACACTCTATCCATTTTGAAAATACATCTGTTCTTCTATATGAAAAGTTCTCTAGGCAAAACAATGTCTTAAGCCAAAGCAAACGGTCCATATTATATAGAAATTGTTGTAAATGAAAATGATAATATTGAGTTTACCATTTACAATTATTTTTAAAGTAGGCATCATATGTTCACCATTTCTGCAATTATAATAATGGTATGTGTTACCATTTGCAATTTGGCTGCTTAGACACTCTATCCATTTTGAAAATACATCTGCTGTTCTATATGAAAAGTTTTCTAGGCAAAACAGTGTTTTAAGCCAAAGCAAATGGTCCATATTATATATAAATGTGTTGTAAATGAAAATGTTGAAAATATTAATATTGAGTTTACCATTTACAATGATTCTTAGAGTAGGCATCAGATGTTCACCATTTCTGCAATAATAATAACAAATACCTTAAAATAATAATAATAAAACAACAAGAGGGCCAAGATGACAATAAACTGTTAACTGAAAAATTGCTGCGTTAATCAGATGAGTTTCATGATAACTGAGTGACTAACTAAGTGGTGGAAGAAGTACGCCAACATAGGAGTCATATCTCTTTCACCGCTTAACCCTTTCCCTCATATAGACGCTTTCTGACGCCTCTGCAGCAGACGGATTTTTGAAAACATAGTGACAAAAGAAGAAATTGCACAAAACGTGCAATTTCTCCTTTTGCCACAATGTTTTCCACTATGTTTTGTCATAGGTTATCCATTCAATTATAGAGAAGTCGTCTGTTGCAGAATTTGTCGTATGAGGGAAAGGGTTAATGCATCGTCGGACACACTAGGTTGTTTACTTAACTATGCTCTAACATCATAGGATGGTGGAGCATAGCGTTATTTACTGAAATATGCTCTAACATCATAGGATGGTGGAGCATAGCGTCATTTACTGAACTATGCTCTAACATCATAGGATGGTGGAGCATAGCGTTATTTACTGAACTATGCTCTAACATCATAGGATGGTTGAGCATAGCGTTATTTACTGAACTATGCTCCAACATCATAGGATGGTGGAGCATAGCGTTATTTACTAAACTATGCTCTAACATCATAGGATGGTGGAGCATAGCGTTATTTACTGAACTATGCTCCAACATCATAGGATGGTGGAGCATAGCGTTATTTACTGAACTATGCTCTAACATCATAGGATGGTGGAGCATAGCGTTATTTACTGGATTATGCTCCAACAGCATAGGATGGTGGAGCATAGCGTTATTTACTGAACTATGGCGTTATTTACTGAACTATGCTCCAACATCATAGGATGGTGATGCATATCGTTATTTACTAAACTATGCTCCAACATCATAGGATGGTGATGCATAGCGTTATTTACTGAAGTATGCTCCAACATCATAGGATGGTGGAGCATAGCGTTATTTACTGAACTATGCTCTATCATCATAGGATGTTGGAGCATAGCGTTATTTACTGAACTATGCTCTAACATCATAGGATGGTGGAGCATAGCGTTATTTACTGAACTATGCTCCAACATCATAGGATGGTGGAGCATAGCGTTATTTACTGAACTATGCTCTAACATCATAGGATGGTGGAGCATAGCGTTATTTACTGAACTACGCTCCAACATCATAGGATGGTGATGCATAGCGTTATTTACTGAACTACGCTCCAACATCATAGGATGGTGGAGCATAGCGTTATTTACTAAACTACGCTCCAACATCATAGGATGGTGGAGCATAGCGTTATTTACTAAACTACGCTCTATTATCATAGGATGGTGGAGCATAGCGTTATTTACTAAACTACGCTCTAACATCATAGGATGGTGGAGCATAGCGTTATTTACTTAACTACGCTCTAACATCATAGGATGGTGGAGCATAGCGTTATTTACTGAACTACGCTCTAACATCATAGGATGGTGGAGCATAGCGTTATTTACTAAACTATGCTCTAACATCATAGGATGGTGGAGCATAGCGTTATCAATTACAGTGTTTGTACGACGATGCAGTAAGTGGTGAAAGAGAGATGACTCTCGTTACTACGATAACCTGACATTGTGAACTGAATTAATTATTTGAGCACACATAATGGATACAATGGCAAGAAACATACGAGGCAAGTTTCATTAACGTCAATTCAATGGTTTTTTGAAAGATGTCATTGCTAAAAGATTACAAACGGACTTTGGAGATAATCCAAAACAGATTTACTTAGAAAACGTATATTGGTATTAATAATACAAATATTTCATAACTGTGGCACTAGTTAAAGAAAACTGATGAATAAGTCTCGAAAGAGTATCCTTTTTCATCAGCATCAGATTTAAAGTTTCATTAGAAATACTAATTTCAATATTTTGTTATAGCATACTCCAGTATAAACGAAAAAAGGCTTCTGAAATCGTTTAAAACATTTGTTCCGTTCTGAACTCGATTCTCCGTACGATGTTGGTATTTATAAACCATTCATTCTGGTTGTTGAAAACTAAATATAGGTGCTACCCGGACAAATGGCATAATGGTAACGTTGGTGTCATTCGAAGCGCAGTGCCGAGTAGAACTACACATCCAAACCCCGCAAAAAAAAATTCCTTTTGAGGAAAGTTAATTATGACTGTAAGTGTTTGCACATTTTGTATGTTTATGTATGAAAAAGGAAACGTTTTTTATTAAAAAATAATAAAATGTGACCAGGGGACAAATTGCAAAGCCGATTTTCTTTGATTATTGTCTAGATCTGATGCTCCACAAATAACATACTAAAAACTCGGTATAAAAAAACCCAACCTATTCTATAAATTCGTATATAGGGCTCCCGTCCGAACGTTGTACAATTTAGAAATTGCTCTTGATCTTGTCGGTTATTTTCACCGTAAATGATTGACAACCCCACAATACCGATCATACGGAAATCGGCGACCCCATTACGACAGTAAGTACATAACATCGGCTACATGGAATCGTGCAAGTTTTCGATTACAAATTAACAATTATTATCAAAAACTGTATACCTTATCGAAAGCAGCTGCCGTTCTGCATGTGAAACAGGTAAATTAGGAAATGGCCTTTTTAAAATGAAGTGCTGGAAATCGCTACACGACGAATTGGAAGAAGTCGGGGCTTCACAATACCATGGCATGTTCCCGTTTATTGACGTCATATTACACACGGCCGCTGATTCGTGCAATTGTATTGTAAACGCATGGCATCTTTTATTCTCATTGTTTTTGTACATAGCATATGTATCCCGAGTGGAACTAGCTGTGAATGAATGAATAAAACATGAATGACTGAATGAATGAAACTGCTCGTAAACAGAATAATACCATGCTGTTAGTTACTGTTGATCGATTGATTGTTTAGTGTTTTACGCCTCTTTTAACAATTTTAAGTTATATCATGGCGTTTCCTTGGTATGCATTATGTATGCAATTAAATTGCCGCTGTATAGTGAGAATTATAGTGAAATTAACTGGCTCCGGGTAAAGTGAAAATTAGATACATTAACTTGCCGCGGTATAGTGAAAATTAACTTGCGCGGTATAGTGAGAATTAACTGGCCGCAGTATGGTGAAAATTAAATAAATTAAATTGCCGCGGTAAAGTGGAATATCAAATAACTTAAATTATCGCGGTATAGTGAGATTTAACTTGCCGCGGTATAGTGAGAATTAACTGGCCGCGGTCTTGTGAAAATTAACTGGCCGCGGTATAGTGAAAATTAAATTGCCGCGGTAATGTAAAAATTAACTAAATTAAAATTGCCGCGGTAAAGTAAAAATTAACTGAATTAAATTGCCGCGGTAAAGTAAAAATTACTTAATTAAATTGCCGCGGTAAAGTAAAAATTAACTAAATTAAATTGCGCGGTATAGTGAGAATTAACTGTCGCGGAATAGTGAGAATAAACTGGCCGCGGAATAGTGAAAATAACTAAATTTAATTGCCGCGGTATTAGTGAGAATTTTACTGGCAGCGGTATAGTAAATCAAAGTACTGAAGTACTAAATGCGGTGGATGTAGCAAACAGTGGAGCGTTTAATTAACTAGATACATGGGGGCAACATGTAGAGTTCATTATTTGTCAGAAGCATTTATACAGACTTATGAGCTCTTAGTAACCTTGAACATTGACAGCCAATGTGTTTTAAATGTGATACACATTATCATAAAGTGCAACGGTCATGGTGGACATATTTCCTAGCCTAGTACTGGTTTGTTTACCCAGGGATCATGAATAAGTGAACTGTCGCCGTGATATAACTGAACTAATGTTGGAAGTGGCGTAAAACCCTATAGTACTAATCATTAAAGTGAACATTTCTACCCGTTGTGTAAAAATACAACAAACACTATGACTAGGGATTAAAGTGAACGTTTCTACTGTTGTGAAAAAAATACAACAAGCGCTATAACTAGGGGTTTTCTCAAACAAAAAATGGTTTCAATATCAATTTACATTTTGTTATTTTTGCCACAAGCAAATTGTTATACTTTTATATATAATGAAGTTACTTTGTGTTATATTTTATACTTAAATTTCTAAATTATGTATACAACTTTATGGATTAAAACTTTACATTGTGTACGTTTACCTTTGTATAATGTGCATACTGTTTAGCTTGTGAAACGTATTTAACTGATCCCTGGGCAATCAAGACAAATTGTCCATTTTGAAAAAAACAGAGGGCAGCACAAATAATTTACAAATTTTCATTTCCTGTAAGCTGGGCATGACAAAATACGGAGGTATTCAGCACAGCTGAATCCCCCGCATAAAAACTTAACTGGCCGCGGCCCCGTTAATTCCATTTCACGTATCTTGTAAAGAGAAAATATACGGTATCTTCGTGAATGTTCGTTTGTTGCTCTGCATTGCGATACTGGATTATGTGATAATTCTCAAAGGTACGTAGTCTGGAATAACCTGTCC